>CAUYSK010118779.1:0-10205 GCA_963575035.1 Avahi laniger | reverse complement strand
GCAATCTGTGGCATTTCCCGAAAAGTCTACTTCCATTTTACCCAGTGGATTTTGCTTCCATTAGTGATTCTCACCTTAGTCAGTTATTACATTTGGGGTTGCAAAATGGTTTGGGACCACTCTTAGGTCACAGTTTGCTCTCAGTCCTATGGAGAAGAGCAAAGAAAGCCTTCTTCCCCACCTCTCTGGGGTGACTTTGCTTTGGCAGGAGGCCCTGCAAGGGCAGCACATCTTGAGTTGTGTTAAACTGGACACTTGGCAGCTGCTGAAGACTGGAGAGAACAGGCTCATCATTTCAGTTCTCTCGTTATCTTAAGTGTTGAAAGTGAGCATTCCCTCCTTTGATGGGTTATTCGTGTAAAGAGGAATTCCCCGCTGTGCTTGGCAGAGATGTGTTCACCGAAGCTGGGGGCGCACGGTCGTCTCCTCTGGTAGTGCAAATGTGAGGGAGACTGGCTTAGCTTCAGAGGGGTTCTATAAGGGACCTTACGAAATGTTAGCCCTGTCTTTTATGCTGACGTCTCCCAGAAATCATGTGGTAGTCTGGTAAGGATACGAGCAAGGAATGTCAAGGTGGGAATTTCTCTGTATTTCACTCTGAGCAGTACCATGTTTCAGTTCTGGTGTTGCTGAGGACAGTTGCGTTCCTGGAGTTATTGCGGTTATCAGCCTTGAGCAGTGAGCTACCATTGCTTTTCAGCATTCTTTTACTTTTGGTCCTCTTCCCAGAGTCTCTTAAATATTCACTTTTCCCTTAAGTTCAGTGGTACGGTTTGCCACATTAAATGTGTGTTGACTGATGTATATGTAGTTGTACCTCTGTTTTTTTAAGATGGACACTTTAACCCTGAAGTGGTCAAGTACCGGCAGCTGTGCTTCAAGTCACAGTACAAGCGCTACCTCAGCTCCCAGCAGCAGTATTTCCATCGGCTGCTGAAGCAGATTCTTGCTTCCCGGAGTGTAAGTAATGCTGGGTGCGAAACGTGGGCAGTGAACTCAGGTATCATGACTTCAAAAAGAGATTCCAACGCAAAACACAACAGATGCCACCAAGAAAAAAGTGCTGCTAGTGAATGTATGACATAGTTAAATCGTAATGCTTTCTTAGGATCATTTTTAAGATGTATCCTGATTTCAGAGACGTTAAAAATGCTTCTTAAAAGTGATGAAATAAAGTAGCTTAAATATTTACCAAGATAAACAACTGAGTTTCAAATCCATCACGAGTTATTAAGGAAAGCCAGGATGCTCTGGATTTGACATGCAAGAGCACCCAGGCCCCTGAGTGCTGTGATGGATACGTAGCGCACCAAGCTCAGTGGCCATGGGTCTGGACTAGCCTGGTAATTCTTAGAGGCGAAGTTGTTTTGACCTGAAGTGGTTCTTTAAGCTTTGGTTTAGAAATACTTGGGTGTCTATAAGTGTTCATTCTTGGTGGGGCAATTCAGCTCTCAGATTTGGGATTTTTTGCCATGTAATCAATATATGTTCTTTCTATCTGGACATATATATGTACATCTTTCATTGTGATCTGGAGGGAAGGAATTGAGCTCAGTTAACACTGAAGAGAAGAAAAAGATTTATAGAGAGTCCATTGTTGCCGAACAAGATGCAAATAATGACATGTACCCACTCCCCTATCTGATCTCTTCCTAGGATCTGTTGGAGATGGCCCGGCGGAGCGGCCCGGCCCTTTCTTTCCGGCAGAAGCGCCCTTCACCATCCTGTACCCCAGAGGAGCGGGAGTGGCGGACCCAGCAGCGCTACTTGAAGGTCTTGAGGGAAGTGAAGGAGGAGTGTGGGGACACAGCCCTGTCATCTGACGAAGAGGGTGAGTGTCCTTGGGCACTGGGGTAGCTGGGTATTGGATTTACACCGGCTGCTTGTTTGTCTGATTGGAGCCAGTGGTAGCCATTTATCTCCCCAGCAAAGAAGCCCTCCAGGTTGTCTTGTCTTGGGGGGTGGATAGTGAGACTCAGAAGCCCTTGGTCTCTGGGTCACTGAGACATTGCTGTGAGGCGGGAGTGAGTAGATGCCCTTTCCCCTTGGGGTCGCGCGGCATTTCAGTTTAGGTGAGAACCTGTTGGACGAATCCCTGCTCGGCAGGGCTCTCTCCACAGTAGGCCTGACTGGTCCCATTGTGCCACTTGAGAGAACTGCTTTTCCCCTTACAGGAGAGTAGTAGTGACTGTTGGCCTGCTGCAGTGCGACCCCATCACTCTGTTGACGTCTCTCTTCCTGGAGGAGCCGTTTAAATGACCTAAGTCTGCTCCAGCTCGTCTGGGGAAGGGTCAGAAAGGAATGTGGAACCCTGGCCTCCATGTTGTTGGCTTAGCCTTGTTGAATCCAAATGGCCACTTACCCAATCTCCCCTATTGGAGTCCACAGCCACGTTGGATTTACAAGAAAAATTTTCTTTTGAAGATCTCAGCTCATGGCTTCCGAGCTCTCCAGCGCGTTCTCCTAGTCCCGCGGTGCCCCTGAGGGTGGTGCCCACGCTTTCAACTATGGATATGAAAACGACAGGTGAGAACTGAGCGAATGCTGCCGCCATTCTGGGAAATGACGATGTAGATTTGACAGCTCCTTTAGAGGGAGGTGGGGACTAGACTCCTACTGCCAGGAAGACAGCAGTGCTTCTTAGACCCAGGCAATTTGGGGAAGTTTTTGTGCCATGTGGAGGTAGGCCTGCCTTCTTTCCTTTGTTTTGAAAATTTTGCTCATGAGCTGATCAGCTGATATTTTGGACTAAACAAAGCAGAATCTTAAAATAGTGGTACTAAGGGACAGTTCAGTAATGGAACAAGTGGCCTGACCTGAGCCATAGCAATTCTTCAGAGTGCCTGTGAGACTGGAAAAGAATTTTTATTTGGATGTTAAAAACCTTTAGTGTGTTTTAGGACCAGCTAAGTAACTGAAATCATTTATTACCAATCTTTAGAAAAGTAGAAGTGTTGATCCTGTGACTGTTTCAAGATTTTTGGTTCTTACAGTCCACAGGAGTCAGCAGGGAAACTGAGAAGTGTGTTACTTTTGAACGTAACAAGTGACCAGAAAGATTTAAATTGGGATCTTTGTGGTAGTGAATGACCTAGTCCGTTTGGTTTGGTTCATTTTCTCTTAGATAAAATAGAACTGGGGGACAGTGACCTGAAGATGATGTTAAAGAAGCACCATGAGAAGCGGAAACATCAACCAGTAAGATTGGCAGGGGATGTGGCATCAGTGGTTTTCAGTCTAATGTCTCTGGATTGGCTGTCCAGAGGAGGATGCTGGTAGTCACTGCTTCCTGCTCACCATCGTCGGGACAGGAACAACCAGGGAGGCTAGTTAGCTTCAAAGATGTGAGACAACTTGTGCTTTGACTTTATAAGACATTCTTAATATAGTGTCAGCTTCGATCTTTGTGACACTATTTAATGTACGAATCATTATCTCCATCTTACCAGTGCTCAGAGAGGTTCAGGAGCTTGATCTTGGTCCTACAGCCAGTATGTGGCAGAGCCAAAAGTCAGATCCTGTGCTCTTCCCACTTTTTACTGTTTCCGTTACTTCGCTTTACCAAATCGAGGTAGCTAGTGCCAAGCTGCGAGTTTAGTGGAGAAAAAATGACATGTTTTTCTGGAAGAAAAGACGTCCTAAGGAAGAGAGGTGGATGGGAAGAGTCCCACACTGGAAGTGAACACTGAGTTCTCTCTGTCTTTTCCAATTACTGTGTTATTGGACAGGTCTCTTAACTTCTCTGAACCTCATTTTCAGACTTTGTAAAATACAATATTATATTTTATAATGTAATACTGAGATTGAGGAGCACATGAGATAAAGAATGCAGAAGAGCTTTATAACTGTAAGTGCTGTATAATATAAAAGTTGAAACTGGATTCGCCTCTGCACTAGGATGAAGAAGAGTAGTTTTTTCTCTCTCTGTGTTATTAATTCAACATGGTTTTCTCAAGTGTATCTAACACTTAATTGTATCTGTTCGATAAATTGGCAAAGTCGCTGTCAGTTTTTGTTCCTTTTTTGGGCCTTCATAACCAAATCTCTGAATATCATATCTAGGATCACCCAGACCTTTTGACAGGGGACCTGACCCTCAGTGACATCATGACTCGAGTAAATGCTGGCAGGAAGGGCTCGCTAGCAGGTAAATGACTGTGGGTCCCCGCTAGGTAGCCTTCACCTGACTGATGTTTGCATGAACCTGTCTACCTATGGCAAAAATAAATGAAATCACAGCTTCCAACATGGGGATAACCTTTGTTTTGTTACTGCCTCTCATGGATTTATAGGTGGGAAACAAATTTAAAATCAGTACGACAGATCATTGGCTCTTTATAGATGTTAAAATTAAGCTGTAATTCACTCATTGAATTTGGATGTTAAAAAAATCTAAATGTCTTATTATTGAGACTTTTCTGTCCTTGACTAGTGGGCCTTGGGAAAAGAACAAGCAGATGCAGGAAATGCAATTCTGTAACATGTGTTACTTTCTCTTCCCAGCCCTATATGACTTGGCTGTCCTTAAAAAAAAGGTTAAGGAAAAAGAGGAAAAGAAGAAGAAGAAAATAAAAATGATCAAATCCGAGGCAGAGGATCTGACTGAGCCCCTGAGCAATACTGAAGGGGTCCCCCCTCTCTCACAGGCCCCATCTCCACTGGCCATTCCTGCTATCAAGGAAGAGTAAGTGAGCAGCAGAGATCACATGATGCTCAGGGTGAAAGGTTAAGCCAAGGGCTATACCCAGTCCCCTGGACTTGTAGCTGGCTGTGATGTGTTGAACCTAAAAGCCTCGAGTCCCAGGGATCCTGCTGGGAAAATGTATTGTGCGCTCCTTTCTTGAACTCTTCCAGGACTGCTAAGAGGCTTGGGGACCTGAACCGATCTGGGGATATGTTCTTGGTCTTTTTGGTTCTTACATTTTTCTTCCCTCATTAGGCCCCTCGAAGACCTCAAGCCTTGCCTTGGAATCAATGAAATATCTTCCAGCTTCTTTTCTCTTCTGTTAGAGATCTTGCTGCTAGAGAGTCAGGCTAGCCTTCCTATGGTAAGAGTTTTGGAATAGTCAGATGCACATCAAAGTTTTTAAATTGTCAAAATCTTTAATTGTTTATAGCTTCAGAAGCAGAACTCTGGGTTTCTCCTGAAGTTCTGTGGCTTTGTAATTTGGACAAACTCTAGACAGATATACTCAGCTTGTCCTGGCATATCTGTGGAATTGCTGGTGTAGAAGAGAAAGCCAACTGGGTTCTGCCTTTACTTTCCCTCAGCTAGAGGAGCGAGTTTTGGATTGGCAGTCATCTCCAGCCAGCTCCCTCAACAGCTGGTTCTCTGCGGCTCCCAACTGGGCTGAGTTAGTGTTACCAGCCCTGCAGTATCTTGCTGGAGAAAGCCGAGGTAAGGTGCTCTTTTTTGTGGGGTTAGTATTTTCTTTCCCTTTTGTCTAATTAATTCTTGCAGTAAACTGTAGCTTTGCTCATCTGATCCTTTATGCCTTTGCATAATGCCATGCCTTGGAGGTCCCTGCTATCGTGATGTGCCATGGGACACTCAGAAGCTATCTCAGAGCTCAGGGATGCCAGTTATTTGTTCTGAGTCCTCTCTGTTCTGTGTGGCTTGTTTATATGATCCATTTCTTGCAGCTGTTCCTTCCAGTTTCTCTCCATTTGTTGAATTCAAAGAGAAAACCCAGCAGTGGAAATTGCTTGGTAAGTAATTCATATTACCTACCCCTAACAGTAGGTTTTTGTTTTCTCATTTCCTTCCCTAAGCTGCTTTTGCCTTCCAGTCAGTACAGCCCAGCATATTGGTAAAAAGAGGCAATATCAGACCTTATTTTGCTATGTCAAGGAATCCTTCAAGATCCCTTTTGTACTCTCAAGGTGTGGATTTCTCCCTCTCCCTGCAATTGGACTTTGGCTCAGCAAAGCTGAGGTGCAAGGAGCAGCTCTTCTATTACAGTGCAGTCAGGTGAAGGCTACATTTAAATCCGCAGGGGTATCTTGCAGTAACATCAACATTTATCTTAACCACACCAATGATTTTGGATTAATTTGTAATATAATTATTTTTCTTTCCTAAAAATGGGCTTTGCTATTGAGGATAATGTGCAACGAATAAGCTATTTCTAAAGAATAGGGACCTTATTTTTGTTTTAAATTTATAAAGCTCCACTTAGTATCTTGTCATAATGTGCACCTGAAATAACTTGGTGGCTGTCCTTATGAGGGAAATTCAGTGTTGGTTTTCTACGGAAATTCACAAACCTTTCTCTTTGCTCTCTTGAGTGGTCTGTAAGGAGACACATTGGAGAGCAAGTTATGAAAACAGTGGTCGTTCTCCTTCTAGGAATCGGGGGGATATAAGGGTTTCCAAGTCAGAGTGCGCCCATCATCTGGCTTAAGGTCTCTTTGGGGAACAAATACTCATTCAGATTAAATAATGAACTGATCATTTCTGTAAAGGAGAAGTATCAGAAAGGATGAGAGTTTATTAGGAATTGGTGTAGTCTGGAGAGTCGGGGAAGGGCCTCCCCAAGGAGGTGGCATTTGAGCAGAGATGATTGCGGAATAGCACTGAGCTAGGCAGACGGAGGGGAGGAGTATTCCAGGTGGAGGAAACAGTGCCTGTCAGTGCTGGGGAAGGTTCGATTTAAAATGGTCACACCTCCTGCGTGAGAGAGAGAGAATCTGGAGCCGGTGGAGGGAATGGATGAATTTGAGTTTTAGGTGGTGGAAGCCACAGGACGTGGTTGTGAATTGGCCATGGGGAGTGCAGGAAGAGCAGCGTGAGGCATGGTTTCTGCTCAGTTTGCAGCTGGTGGAGGAAGGTGCTGTTTGCTGAGGTCGGCAGCTGGGAGGACTGGGCTCGGGGGAGGGTGCAGATCACGAGTGCTGGGTTGGAGCTGCCTTTGAGGTGTCGGAGTGGAGTTGAATAGGCGGTAGGATGTGTGGGTTTGGAATTCAGTCCAGAGAATTAAGGTGGAGAGCTGTTGGCATGTGTACAGTGAAGGGCACGCGTTGGGAGGAAACGTTAAGTGAGGAGGAAGGAGGGCTGAGGAGTGAGCCTTGGGGAACTCGATGGCAGAGGGGCGCAGTGGAAAGCATGTGGACGTGAGGTACCTGCAGAGACGGGAGGAAAGCCCTGGGACGGATGAGTCTTGGAAGCCAAGGGACAGGAGCCTAGGAAGTGGGGAACGGTCGTCAGCCTCCATCGTTCCTGAAAGATTAAGTAAGATAAAGTCTAAAGATTTCTGGACATGGAAGAAATTGTGAATTTTTTGGTGAGAGTGATTCCTTGGCAGAGTAATGAGGGTTAAGTGTGAGCCGAGGTGACTCGTGACAGCTGACTGTGCGCGTGCTTCCTGGCTCTGCCCGGCTGGGCTGGAGTAGCCACGGTGGGGATACTTACATCAGGGTTGGCAGACTGCTTCTCCTAGGACCGGATGGTGAGTGTTGTAAGCTTACGGGCCAGATGCTTTCTGTCGCATCTACTCAGTGCTCCAGCTTTCTGTGGCTGGTGGTACGATGGTTTTGTGCATTGACTGGTGAAAACAAAGATGAACGTCCTGGTGAACATTGTCCAAACAGCCTCTTTGAGAAGGGTAGCTGCCTTCTTCACACCAGCAAACCTGGCTGATGTTGGTCCCATGACTTCTAGCCTGGGCAGGAGGCATAGGAACCACCGTGGGCCAAGTGCTGCAGTCGGAGTGTGAGCAGTGACGTGAGAGGAGGGCCCGGGGACTGTACCTATCTTTTTCTGGGCAGACCGGGGGAAGGAGAGCTTTTTCCTGCCTTGGGACCTTCTTAACTGCTGTGCCAGTGCTTGGAATGCCTTCGTGCCTCCCACTAGCCATTAAGCCTTGTCTCTCCTGCAAAAATAGGACAACTCCCTGGTGTAAGCTATCCTAATATCCTTTGTGATACCTGCTACTGTTGGAACTGATTTTATTTAGTATGTGCTCTTTCCTCACTTGACTGTAAACCCCATGAGGGGAGAGACTGAATTCACTGAATAACCCCAGCTTTGTGCGCAGTGCCTGGCACACAGTGGCTGCCTAGCAGGTACCTGCTGCGTGAATGATTTAATGAGGCGGCACGCAGGAGAGGTCCAGGCAGACTTCCACCTAATGGAAGGGTCGTGCCACGGCTCCTGATACAGTCTCTCGATAGGTATGTCAAGAAAGGAGAAACTGGGATTCTCAGTAACACCTTAGATGTTTATTTTTTGTCTTTTTGTTCCTCTAATAGGCCAATCCCAAGATAATGAAAAGGAATTAGCTGCCCTCTTCCAGCTGTGGCTAGAGACCAAAGACCAGGCCTTCTGTAAGGTATGGTTTCTAAGAAATACCAGATCTTTCTTATTGGGTTTCCAGAGCCCTTAAGTTCGCCAGAATTCTTTAGACCATTTACCTGTTGATGTTTTCCTTTTCTCCAGCAAGAAAATGAAGACAGCTCAGATGCTACAACACCTGTCCCTCGGGTGTGAGTATAATACTCTCATAGTGCGTGGTGTCCCATGAAATCCTAGTGTAAGGTACTGCCATGGCTTTGCTGATGTGTCTTCGTATGTTAGAGCCATAATGGACTTCAGACATCCTAGGAGTCCTCTGACTCTTGCCTGCTTCAGCGTACCTGCGGAGGCCACACACTCCCCTCAGCAAGAGTGACTCGCTGGGGAGGGGCTTCTTGACTGGGGCAGGAGTGTGCAGCAGAGCCTCTGAGGGGCATGTGGCCTGCCTGGTACATAGCACAGGTTTTTCCCTGTGCACCTTCCCTGGTTCCCAGTTGAGAAGGATTCATCTGATCCACCTTTCTCATTTTACCAGTGAAGGAATCGAAGCATGAGTTTAAGTGACTTGCTGAAGGTTAGTGACAGGACCCCGCTAGAGCGCAGATCCCTTGACTCCTATTGTTTTTTTTTTTTTTGTTTGAGACAGAGTCTCACTCCATTGCCCAGGCTAGAATGCCGTGGCATCAGCCTGGCTCACAGCAACCTCAAACTCCTGGGCTCAAGCGATCCTCCCGCCTCAGTCTCCCGAGTAGCTGGGACTACAGGCATGTACCACCATGCCCGGCTAATTTTTTCTATTTTTAGTTGTCCGATAATTTCTTTCTATTTTTAGTAGAGACGGGGTCTCACTCTTGTTCAGGCTGGTCTCGAACTCCTGAGCTCAAACGATGCGCCCGCCTCGGCCTCCCAGAGTGCTAGGATTACAGGCGTGAGCCACCGTGCCCGGCCTTGACTCCTATTCTTGAGCTCTTTTTATCACCTGGTCTCACATTCCTGTTTCTAGCCTGGCGTGGTTCTGTAGTTAGAGGCCAGCCAACATAGAAGCCCAACTTAAGTGTGGCAGAACTGTTTCTTCATGTAATGGGGCTGTAGAACTCAACATCCGGGTACTTGCCCTACAGGCAGAAAAACTACCCTTGTCATCTAACACACTTGAAGTCCTTTCTTCCTTTAGGCTGAATTTTTTGTTGCACTTAGAATGTGCTTATTTAGTGGTGATACTAAAAGCAGTAGGCAAAAATGTCAGCCTCTTTCCCACCTACCCAATACCCTTTTGGATTTCTTTCCGTTTTCTGAGACAGAATCTTGCTCTGTTGCCCAGGCTATAGTGCAGTGGTGTCGCAGCTCACTATAATGTCAAACTCCTGGGCTCAAGTGATCTTCCTGCCTCAGTCTCCTTAGTAGCTGGGGCCACAGGTGCATGCCACCACACCTGGCCAATTTTTAAATTTTTTTGTAGAGATGGGTCTTGCTTTGTTGCCTTGAAATCCTGGCCTCAAGCAATCCTCCCATTTTGGCCTCCGTAAGTGCTAGGATTATAGGCATGACCCACCACGCCTGGCCACCTTTCAGTATTTCTAATAATCAAGTAAATTTAGAAATAGCAACAGGAGTTACTTGATAGGAGCTGGAAAGTAGACTTTTCACCTTTGAAAGAATTTGATACCTACAAAGGTACAATTTTCACTGTTGCAGAGGGAATGGTTCTGAAGAAGGGGTGATGAGGTCTGTGACCCATATGTTAGGTCTCAGAGTTGATAAAAAATTCTTCATGTTCCAGAAGAACTGACTATGTGGTACGGCCCAGCACAGGGGAGGAGAAACGGGTTTTTCAGGAGCAGGTAAGAAATACCTACCTTTGTTCCATTGCTCAGTGACTAGCTCTGAGGACCATCCATTGTTGGCTCAATAT
>CAUYSK010118778.1:0-27083 GCA_963575035.1 Avahi laniger | reverse complement strand
CGGGCATGGTGGCGCATGCCTGTAGTCCCAGCTACTTGGGAGGCTGAGGCAGGAGGATCGCTTGAGCCCAGGAGTTTGAGGTTGCTGTGAGCTAGGATGACGCCACGGCACTCTAGCCCAGGCAAGAGAGTGAGACTCTGTTTCAAAAAAAAAAAAAAAACAACAAAAAAAAAAAGAGCCAAGGGCTTTGGCACTGTGTTCATAGAGGTCAATGAGTCAGTGGACTGTCCTTGCAGGCTATGTATACATCTATGTTTCATGCTGAGCTTTGCCACATACCAGGGAATCTCAACCTTCTTTCTAACCCAGGGGCTCATCAGAAACTATAAGGTGGTTGGTGCTTAGTAAAATAAAGAGAAGTATATATATGGAAAGCCTCTAGTGGGAATAGATCCACTGTTGAAACTGAATTGAAAGTTATAGCAATATATTAATACATTTATACAGTGACATTTGTTAAAGTGGCTTTTTTTTTTGCTTACATGTTAATCAGTGTTGGAAGGGTAAATTGCAGCATCCTGAACTGTTCAGCTAGGGAGGACAGTTCATGATGTTGCACAGGAAATGTCATGGCTGTCATGGGACTACCAAAAGAGGAATCAATTTTCAGTTATCCTTCCCACCAAAATTCAGGAAACAAAGAGGGTAGAGTCCCAGGAAGAAACATAGAAGCTTTAAAATCCCACAGGTTAGTTCAGAAAAGTAACTCAGCTTTTTGGTTCTAGAATCAGACTTGTGAGTCACATACTAGCTGTGAGACTCTGCACAAGTTGTTCAACATCTGTGAGCCTCAGTTTGAATATCTGTAAAATGAAAATAAATTATCATATCTAATTCATGGAGCTGACTCTATCTGCATTTTGCTGTCATTAGGTTTATTTAAAATGAAAAATTTCTTATAGCTGATAGAAAGTATCAACTACCCACTTCCTCCTCCCCTTCCAGAAAAGTTCTTCATGAGTTTCTGCAGTCTTGTTCAGTATCTAGTATTCCCCTGTCAAAATCAAATCTATTCAGGATTCCTCACTATTTAAAACATCTACTTTTTTACGTTTCTTGGCTCCAAAACCAATTCCATTTCTAATGTTTCCTTCACATGCAGGCTAATTGATGGTGAGACAGCAGGAAAGGAAGAAGACTGTGGTTTATAATGTGTTCAACTCAGGCACTAGTGATTTTAGCTTCGTTTAAGGTCTTCTGTCCAGCTTTAAGCACTTTGTAAGACATGGCCATAAGTAGCTTTGCTATCAGAATTCCAGATAGCCATGTGGGTTAACAGCCATTGGGTTTATTGCTTTACCCCATATGATCCCAGAAATTGCAGTAGTATATTGAGGTAAAATAAGCAAGTGAAATGAACATCTCTACTGTGACTGTTTTAGAGAGAGAAATTCTCAAAATTTTGTAACTAAAAGCAAACTACATTGTTAAATATGGGTATCAGCTTTGCTCCCCATTTTGATTCTTAATATTGTTAGTCAACTTCCACATTAATGAGAGTTGACCATAGTTATTCCCAAATTAAAAGAAACCAACTCTTACCGTCTACCTGTGTTACTGAGTGAAGTGACACACGAAGGCCCTCTAGCCACCGTCCGGTCCAGCTCAGTAAGTGTTAGCTGTCAGCACAGAGAGCAGCAGCACTGAGCAGAAAATGAAGTCTTTCGAGGACTAAAGAACAAAGTAGGTAGTTGGCATTATGTAGAGTATATTATTTAGAAATTCTCATATCAAAATTTGGTATTTGGAGAAAATTTTGAGAAATAATGTAATCTGACAATTTTTTTCATAACTAAGAATTGTGAAAAAGGAAAGAAAACAAACTTCCAAATGTGCTACTTCATTTGAATAAAACTTACGTTAGAAACCCAGAAATGGCTTAAGTTTGAGAAAGACAGAAAAAAAATGGAGTCTAATTTCTTTTACACTAATTCTTTATAGAGGAAACTGAAAATGGTTATCTAAACCATCGAGATGTCAGAATCCCCCTGGGCATATGTTATTAATAATTAACAGAATTGTAACATGCATGTAGTTGTCATTCATCCTCAACTAATCCTTATAATGTATTCTTAAAGTTTTAGTTGAAAAATTCTTTCAGGTTATTAAAATTGGTAGACACTTGGCCTGAATAAAAACTTCTTGGTGCCTGGATGACTCTGACATCAACCAGGCAGATTTTCATCTGACCCTACTGCAATTACTTTATACAGTCCTCCCAAACTTGTCATGCTATTTCATCTGTTCGTTTTACAGATGAGGAACTGACATGTAGTAAAAGATCAACACTAAACAGTGGGCAGTAGCAGAGCCATAATACAACCCTGGACTCATGATGGCTTCAGAGGATTCTTCCCACCTTCCCTGATTAATTCCTACATAGAGCAGCAATCCTGAACAAGTCAGGAGTGGATTTGCCTAAGGACATGCCTGGCTCCATGAATGTCAGTCAGGCTAGAACACAAACAACTTAAGCTCTGGGGAAGATTATGACTTTTGAGAAACAGACTGTAGACCGTCATAAATCGAACCTACCTGAAACTGGGTGCGCGCTTCCAGACAGGTCCGGGAAGCCATCCAGACATTCATGTACATTTTTTTTTGTATGTCAGCTGCTGCATGGGTATTTTGAGAAGCACTTTGAGAATTCACAGCAGGAACCTGGCTTTTGTGTTTCGAATGTGCCAGCTTTATTGCAGCTCAAACAGAAATAAAAGGGAAACAGCGTCATTACCCAGCAGGTTTTTCGGTATGGTTCCGGCCTGGTTCTCACTTTCCTAGTTCCAACATGCTTGCCTCCCCAGCCTTGTGAAAAGAATGCTATTTAGCAGAACCTGAACCCAATATGAAACACCGTTGCAACATTTTCCTGCCATTTTTCCTGGGAAATGCTTTCATCAGAACATTTTGGTTTGCTGAGAACATGTGTACCTCTTCTTTTGAGAAAGAGAACATTCTTTTATTTGATGACCTCAAGAGCCTTTTTACCTTCAGCTGGAGGTGGGGAGGAGGGAAATAGAACTCCATTGGATAGGTAATTGTACCTCTCAGTCACACACTTTCTTGCTGAGCTACATAATGCTTCATGAGCTTTTAACTGAGACTTATCAAAGTGTTCCCAATCGTTAGTTCAAGGTCTGTAGCCAGTTTAGAAATTGTTGAAATGTACAAAATAAATGAGAAAAAAAACAGCGGGGAAAGAAATTCTAGGTCATGCTTTTAAAAGCTGCTTGACCAAAAAAAAAGTTTTTTTCAGAGGATGGGAACAATTTCAATGTTCAGTTTCTATACCAATGGTATTGTTAGATACAATACGTACATCTCTGGTGCAGATGAGTCAATGATTGAAGAGAGCTTAATTCTAAGTCCCACAATATGCAAATATATCAAATGGTATGGAATCCTGCCAAATACCAGTAATCCTGGATCGTACAGCTCAGTTAAATCTCCACATCGCTTTCTCCTTGGTAACAAGTACGTAGGGGAAAAAAAGGAATTTTGAGTTGAGGTAAGAGGCAAGAAATAAAGTGATGACACAACAGGAGTATATTAAATTTTTAAGAGAGTCTTAAATTTTCTAAAAGAAACTTGAGGGAAAATACTGCAGGGCCCACAGAAAATGATATACGTGAGTGAGATGATGGTGCCAGGTCCGAATGTTTTGCTGTGCTAGGGCACAGAGTCGTCATTCACATTGCGTAGTGTGCACTGTGGTTTTCCCACAAAGCAACACAGTCTACAGTTTACCCAAACTAAAACATTCCTGTCACTCTGAATCTCTTCCCTCTAGCCCTTCAAGTTGCTCAACTTTGATTAACTTCTAGTCACCTCTCCAATCTCAGCTCAAACATCATGTCCTTGGAGAAGACTCCCCTGACTCGATCTTGACGGGTTGTGTCTCTCTGCAATATACTCTCTTGCTAGTCCCAGACAGCGCATCACGGTTGATTTGTATTGGTGTAAGTACAGGACTAACATCTGTCTCCCATCATCTCCCCAGAGCTCAGCACGGTGTCCAGCTTGATAGCAGATCTTAAAAAGAGGTTGGTTAATAAATGAATAAATGTAGCAATGAATAAATAAGCAAATTAAAGGAATAGAATGGAAGCACTAGAGAGGATGCATTTCTACTGGAGGGAGAGGAAGAAGCTAACCATCCTCACTTTGTTTTCAGACACAAAAAAATCCACACTATCTTATCTTTCACAATCTGTCTATAAAATTCAGTAAAATTATTTTATCTTTTCATTCTTTATAGAACTTCTAAGGCAGGCTGCCACATTTCTACCCATTTTAACATTTAGCACAGTGTTCATCATTAAAACACACCCATTCTATAGCAAGAAATTTAAGCCATACCTGATATGTGGGGATAGTTATTCTGTAATTGAGATTGTTGGATTCCTGAGAGGGAGATGTTAGAGAAAGAACATGGCTGAGGCAAACCTGGGCCTCCAGGCTTTCTCCTGGAGTGTCTCTGTCATGAGCAGCAATAACTCAAGTCTTCGTGCACTCAAAACCCCAGCGACGCACACGAGCCCTCTTCCTGGACCTGCATTAGCCCAGCTTTTTATTGTGCATTTTTTAAATGACCTCATTATTCAAGAGTAATGTCTGTAATTCCATGGTAATGGATTCATGCAAAAAATAATCATCTCCAAGGTCTTAAAGTTAGATACTAAAAACAGACTGTAAAATTGCCCTCCTTCTCTCTCCTTCTCTTTGCCGTTCACTCCAGCCCTCCTCACACTCCATAACCCTTTTTAACGACAACAACAAAAAAATCCCACATCTTTACTCCAAGTTAGAAGTCTCTGCTTCATTGTTTTGCCCAGTGAGGAAAAGCTCCGGACCACATTCTTGACTATTCCCAGAACCATTCCTTAATTCTCTCTGCCTTCCCCTCTGTCATCTCCCCAGCAACCCAGGGCTTAGCCATTCCCCAGGTTAGCTGCCTAGAGAGGACTGCAATCAAAAGGAGACTGTAATGACAATCGTGGGCAATGGTCCAATGTCATGGAACCTCAGTGATGCTAATAAAAACAAACATGGCTCAGCAGTGACAGTCTGCATAATGATCTAGCTCCTGAAATGGAAAATACTAATACTGGAGTATCACTCACAATGGAGGTCTGATTCAATGCTCATCTAAATGAACCACACACTCACTCCTTCTCCTTTGGGCCCCTTTCCAAAATCTTAAAATAAAGGACATAGTATAATAATTCTCAACTTCTTCAGACATATGTAGCCTTGCATTGTGAATAATCATATAATTTCTGTGTTTCATTTAAATTATTATGTGTTAGATTCCCTCTGGCTTCCTTTTTTCCTACAGACCCTATACAGGCATACCTCAGAGGTATTGCATGTTTGGGTCCATACCACTGCAATAAAGAGAAGATCACATTAAAGCAAGTCACACAATTTTTTGGTTTCTCAGTGCACATAAAGTTTATGTTTACACTATACTGTAGCATATGCCCTAATTTAAAAATACTTTATTGCTAAAAAAAAAGTGCTAACAATCATCTGAGCCTTCAGCTAGTCATAATCTTTTTGCTGGTGGAGGGTTTTGCCTGTGTATCGATGGCTGCTGACTGCTGGTGGTTGCTGAAGGCTGGGTGGCTGTGACGATTTCTTAAAATAAGGGAACAACAATGTTTGTCACATTGATTGACTCTTCTTTTCATAAAAGATCTCTCATCAATAGCCTGTGGTGCTGTTTGATAGCATTTTACCCACAGTAGAACTTTTTTCTAAATTGAAGTCAATCCTTGAAAACCCTGCCATTGCTTTATCAAGTAAGTATATGTCATATTTCGAAGTCTTTGTTATCATTTCAATAATGTTCACGACATCTTCACCCAGAGTAGATTCCACCTCAAAAAGCCACTTTCTTTGCTCATCCATAAGAAGCAACTCCTCATCCATTCAAGTTTTATCGTGAGATGCAGCAATTCAATCACATCTTCAGGCTCCACTTGCAATTCTATTTCTCTTGCTATTTCCACCATGTCTGCCGTAACTTCCTCTTCTGAAGTCTTAAACCCCTCAAAGTCATCCAGGAGGGCTGGAATCAACTCCTTCCAAACACCTATTAATGTTCATATTTTGACCTCCTCCCATGAATCAAAAATGTTCTTAATTGCACCTAAAATAGTGAATCCATTATAGAAGGTTTTCAGTTTACTTCACCCAAATCTCTCAGAGGAATCACTATCTACGGCAGCTATAGACTTATGAAGTGCATTTCTTAAATAATAAGACTTGAAAGTTGAAATTGCTCCTTGATCAACAGGCTGCAGAATGGATATTGTGTTAGCAAGCATGAAAACAACATTAATCTCCTTGTATATCTCCATTAGAGCTCTTGAGTGAGCAGGTACTCTGTCAATGAGCAGCAGTATTTTGAAAGGAATCTTTTTACCTGAGCAGGAGGTCTCAACAGTGGGATTACAATATTCACTAACCATTCTGTAAATAGATGTACTGTCATCCAGGCTTTGTTGTTTCATTTATAGATCACAGGCAGAGTAGATTTAGCATCATTCTTAAGGGCTCTAGAATTTTTAGAATGGTAAATAAGCATTGTTTTCAACTTAAAGTTACCAAATACATTAGACCCTAACAAGAGAATCAGCCTATCTTTTGAAGCTTTGAAGCCAAGCATTGACTTCTCTTTAGCTATGTAAGTCCTAGATGGTATCTTCTTCCAACAGAAGGCTGTTTTATCTACATTGAAAATCTATCGTTTAGTTTAGCATAGTTCACTAATTATCTTAGCTAGATGTTCTGGATAACTTGCTGCAGCTTCCCCATCAGCACTTGCTACTTCACCTTGCGCTTTTATGTTCTCTCCTTAAACCCCATGAACCAACCTCTGCTAATGTCATTTTTTTTCTTCTGCAGCTTCCTCATCTATCTCAGTCTGCATAGGATTGGACAGTGTTAGGGCCTTGCTCTGGATTAGGCTTTGACTTAAGGGAATGTTGTGACTTATTTGATCTTCTATTCGGATCACTAAAACTTTCTTCATATCAGCAATAAGGCTGTTTCAGTTTCTTATCATTCATGTGTCCACTTGTGTGGCACTTTCAATTTCCTTCATGAAATTTTCCTTTGCATTCACAACTTACATAACTGGCACACGAGGCCTAGCTTTTGGCCTGTCTCAGCTTTTGACATGCTTTCCTCACTAAGTTTAATCATCTCTAGCTTTTGTCAAAGTAAGAGACATGTGACTCTTCCTTTCACTTATAGGCCATTTTAGGGTTTTTAACTGAACTGATTTCAATATTGTTGTATCTCAGGGAATAGGGAGGCCAAGGAGAAGAAGAGAGATGGGGAACAGCCAGTCGATGGAGCAGTCAGAAAACACAAAACATCTGTCGGTTAAGTTCACCATCGTATATGGCCGTGATTCATGATACTCCAAAGCAATTATAAGAGCAATATGAAAGATGACTGATCACAGAACACATAACAGTTATAATAATAATTAAAAAGTTTGAAATATTTCAAGAATTACCAAAATGTGACACAGAGACACGAAGTGAGCACATGCTGTTGAAAAAATGGCACCAACAGATTTGCTCCATGCAAAGTTGCCACAAAGCTTCCATTTGTAAAAAACACAATATACATGCACAACACAACAAAATGAAGCTCAATAAAACAAGGTATGCTTGTCATTGTCATATGTGTTCCAAAGCCCTATTTAAATCATTCATAGTTATGGTAATCTAAAATATTTTTAGAATCTCAAGAAAATTTGATTCATTCTCTACATTCTAGAATCACAATTATACCTAGAATTATCTTAAATATTATCTGGAAATTTTATTTACAATACTTACTTGCTCATTTATCTAATAATTTTTTCAGTGGAAAAAATATTCAATCCTAGAAGTCATTAAAGCCCCAAGTTTGAGTTCAAATTTGGTTGACTACATGACTTTTGAAATAGTACTTAATATTAATATCTCAGTAACTAAGTTTTATACTCTGAATAAAAGGCTTATACCAATGCATCTTAAAAGTCCCTTCCACTTTTAATATTTAAGTTTTAATATTCAATATTTAAGATTTAATAATTATAATAATTTACATTAATGAGTACCAGACATTCTGTTTAGAACCTAACATACTTTACCTCACTCAATATTCCTATCGGCTCTATAAAATAAGTACTATTATTATTGACCTTTACAAATGAGAAAACTGAGGCACAGAAAGGTCACATAACTTTTCTGAGATTATTCAATAGAAAGCAATGGAGCTGGAATAAAAATCTATGTGTGACTTAAACTACTCTGAGTAACATTTAAATCAGAGGTCAAGGGAGTAGAGATAACAAATAACTCCAAAAGTTAAATTCAATCACTTCAGGAAATCTCAGAATGCTTGGTGGTAACTCTAGTTATAAATTATCAATTACTAAAAAACTGAGAGAGACTGTTTTATATCTCTAGCTATCTATGGCACCTAAGCTATATTCTATCAGCACATATCCTCACAGACTCTCCCTCACCACACCGAAATACACAGGCTCACATATGCACATACACATACACACACACACACACACACACACAGAGCACACACAATGCTGGAAGAAGGATACATACCTATTAGAAGTCTATCTTAAACTGCACAATGATATTTTATATGGCAATCCTTATTTAATAAGATTCGTTTGTTTGCCAAGCACCACATGTATTCACCATCAAATTGGTATTAACTGATCAACACTTAAGTGCACAAATAGTAATAACATTCATTGAATGTCAGGCAGACGGGAGGCGGGAGGAGGGGATGGGTATATACAAACCTAATGCGTGCGGTACGCACCATCTGGGGATGGACACTCTTGAAGCTCTGACTTGGGTGGGGCAAGGGCAATATACGTTACCTAAACATTTATACCCCCGTAATATGCTGAATTAATAAAAAAAGAGTTAATGTTTTAGAGTTTTTAGAGTTATTTGGCCATTTTTGCAATCTGAAGCTTTCTGATTGGCTGACATTATCACTGCTGTCTCTATAATTAGTCATGTATCACTTAACGACATGGATGCATTCCCAGAAATGTATTGTTAGATGATTTTGTCTAAAGTGTACTTACACAAACCTAGATAGTATAGCCTACTACACACCTAGGCTCTGTGTTATAACCTATTGCTCCTAGGCTACAAACCTGTATAGCATGTTACTGTATTGAATATTTGCAGGCAATTATAACACAACGGTTAATATTTGTGTATCTAAACATATAAGAGTTACAATAAAAATACAATGTTATAATCTCATGGGATCTCTGTCATATATGTTGTCCATCATTGACTGAAACATCATTATGTGGCAAGCATCATTATGACTGCAAATATTGTTTGAGTATCTACTGTGGGTTAAGCAGTTCAGTATGTACCTAGGATGATCCTGTCTTGAGGAAACATAATTTAGGTAGGGAATTAATACATGTGCATTTAATTTAAAAGATAAATTGTAATGCAGAGTGAGTCTATATCTGGTAAGGGAAGGCTTAAAAGAACGACAATCATAAGTTAAAATATAAAATGTTTCATAAAAGCATTGAAGATCTAACAAGGAATAATAAAACATTATTTAAGAGTTAGGATTTAAAGAGGTAAGCGCATCATTGCTTTGACCTTGAAGATCTTTGCCAGTCTAGATTAAATTAATCTGTCAAATACAGCTGTGGGTTTGAAAGACTCATAGCACAGAAGGGAAAGGAAGTAAAAGTTCAGAGCCTGCCAAAGGTTGCCAGGTCAGTAATAAACACCATAACGTCTGATGTCTCTCCGAGAGCACCAAATTTGGGCACCACCATGTGTGCTGAGGGGCAGATTGATCAGTAGAAGCGAAGTGGAGTCAGAAACCTAGGATAAAACCGGGGTTAAACCAAAGTGCTTGTTGTGGGGAAGGAAGGAAATTTCAGTGTGAAGCAGTGGACTCTCACCAAGTGGTCAACCCAGAGGAGCAGTGTCAGAATGGAAAGTGGCAGGTAGAACCTAGATTTCTGTAGTTGGGGTTTGAGCAACTGGATCTTATATTAGGCCAATGCGCCAAAGCAAACATATAATATAAACTAATAATGAAGGAAAGGGTTATTCACTATGTGGGACTTGTAAGCAATGTTTGTTAAAAAATTAAATTTGGGTCCTGCTTCATACCCTTACCCTGCAATTCCAGTACTAAAAGGTTAAATGTAAAATGTCCAACAATTACTAAAAAAAAAAAATAAAAAAAAATAAAAAGAAATTAAAAAGAAAGGCAAAAAAATCAAAAAGAAAAAAATCTCACATAAACATATGTTACCATGTATTTCTGGAACAGGGAAGATTTTCTACATTTGAAAAAGCCATGGTAAATATCAAGATGAAAAGCTTAAGAGAAAAAAAAATTATCAAAAGCAAAAGCATGTTAAAAAATTTGAAAGCCAAAAAAAATTGGGAATGAATTTGCAGTAAATATAAGCAAAAGTTAATATTTTAAGACACAAAGAACACATTAAATTTGAATTAAAATATTGAGATCTTATTAAGGATTGAACATGGACTGATAAAAAGTGAATATAATTAGATAGTAAATGAGAAGGATGTAATAATGTAATGATAGTAGATAATATTTATTTAATATTTACTATGTGCTAGGCACCCTGCTACGTACTTCATACATGTTATTTCATCTAATTCCCACAATCTTAAAAGCTAGGTTCTATTATGAGCCCTAGTTTATAGATGAATAAATAGGCAGAGACAGGCCAAAAGGCTTTAGGTCTGAATTTTAGATCTCAATTCCTTTGGTACTTATTGAATCCAGCCTGTTGTTATTTTCATTATCTCCATCAAAGGGAGTGTCAATAAATGTTTATTATTCATGATAATATGTAGAAATAGCCTCAAACTCACTTCACTTACATTGTGTTACCTTTAGCAGACTCTAGCATATTAGAAATGACGTGAATAAATAAACATCTCACATTATTGAATTAGAATACACTATTACAAGAATGTCAAGCTTTCTTATGTAATTCATAAAGTCTGATAAGAAAAATCCTACAGGACATTTTTATGAAAATTATTCTAAGAATTATATGGAACCTTAGGCAAAAATGTCAGTAAAAAATTTAGAGAGGTAACTGTAAGAAAAAATTCTTTTATTGTTGTGTGTGGGGGTTTTGTGTGTGTGTATGTGTGTATACTCTTTTGAAATTTTTAAAACATTTAAAAAAATTTTGTGTCTATGTTTTCTTTTTATTTCTTAAAGGCCAAGAGTTTGATTTTCAATTAACTTTATAGAGATATATATACATTTTGAAGATTTGGTAAATGTATTTGATGGAAGATAAATTAAGGAGGTTTTGTTTATTGAAGCTGAGAAAAAAAATAAGACTTGCAAACCAATTGATTCCAACATCTGTCATGTTTGGACAGAGTGTTTAAACCACAGTTTGAACACAAATTGAGTTTTGGCTGGTGAACAAGTTCTTATTTCAGAAATGGTTTACCTCAAAAACATTTTGAGGATAAGTGTTTTTTTACCTTTTCCAAACATTTATGCTAATTCAAGCATGGGCAAGTTTAAAAGCAGAAAGGAGAAAGTGCTTGGAAAAGGAAGGAAAGATACAAGTGAGAAAATTGGGCCCTATTATCCCAACATGGAGCCTGGCCTGTCTGATTTCTCCTTTCCCTTTATCACTCTTTTCAAATCAGTCAACCAGTCTTATAAATTCTTTGCCTACAAGGGCTCCCAAATTGTCTCTGTTTCCTCCTATTTGTATTGCTAGCATCCAAATGCAGGCCTTGACTTCTTACTCCTAGACTATTATACTAATTTAATATTTCACTTCCTTGTTTCTGGTTTCTCTTACCTTCCATCTGTCTCTAACAGGCCGCCAGACGTATTTTCTTAAAGGATCACTTTCTCCATATCACTGTCCCGCACAAAATTTTTATTGCCTTCTCATTGCCTCTAAGTTTGAGCTCCCTAGCTGAGGGTGGAGACTTCCATAACTGATCTGATTGACAACTCCACACATCTGGTCTAATTTCTCTGCTTTTCTGGCCTCGTTTGCAATATCCCCAGATGCTGAGACATAACCATTTACCACCTCCTTACTATTCTCCAAGTACATTTTACATTTTTCTGGCTGCATGGTTTTTTTTGGGTAATTATCAGTTTTTAAAAATTTGGTTTTCCATGTTTATAACCTATAGTATGGGGTAAAGGGACTATTACAAAGTATGTCTAGATTCTCAGATCTAGGTGTTGCCTATCATCCTCCCACCTCCTTTAAACAGACTTTATTTTTTAGAACATTTTTAGTTCACAGAATAACTGAGCAGAAAGTACAGAGTTCTGTATGCTCCCTACCCCAAACACTCATCCCTTCCTCCGCTGGCAACATCTCCCACAAGGTGGAGGTTAAGAGGTCCCATGATGGGTTGTCTGCAAGCTGCAGAGCCAGGGAAGCAGGAGCATGGCTCAGTACATGTGCACAGGCCTCAGAATCAAGGAAGCAAATGATCTAAGTGTATGTGCAAGGGTAAAGGCCTGAGAACCCACCTGGGAGGCTGCTGGTGCAAGTCCTGCAGACCAAAGCCCAGAGAACCTGGAGTTCTGATGTCCAAGAGCAGAAGAAGAATTGTGTCACAGCTCCCAAAGAGAAAGAGAATTTGCCTTTTTTCTGCCTTTTTGTTCTATTCAGGGCCTCAGCCAATTGGATAAGGCCTCACCCATAATGGGTGAGGGTGAATCTCCACTCAGGCCACTGATCCAAGTGCCATCTCTTTCGGAAACACCCTCATGGATATACCCCAAAATAATATTGCTTTATCAGCTATCTGGGAATCCCTTAACCCAGTCAAGGCGAGAATTCAAATTAAGCATCACAAGGGCCTACTACAAACTCTCTCATGCCTTTAAATAATAAGAATGTATAGATATGACAATAAACAATAATATGCACATTTAACTAGATTAGAAATACCTCCTGCCTCTATTCAGCATGTAGAAAGCTGGAATGTTGCTTCCACACTAACATAAATAAATAAAAAAACAGATAATCTTCAAAATCATAATTTTTCTTCAACTCGTCAGAGAACTGATAATGCAGAGCAACGAATTAGCCAAAAATTTCAAGAAAGACAGACACCTCCAAGGAGAAGTAGGGATGTGAATATTAGATAACCTGGGCACTGGATTACCTGGAGCAGAGCATGGGAGGAAAACAGAGTTGTCAGACAAGTAAATATAAAGATTTCAGATAAAATTTTGATTCAATTATTACAAGCCAAGGGTAGTTTTCTGATTATAGAACCCATGGGAGCTGCAGACCCAAGAGGAGTTTATATCTACAGATTTCTCATCTGAAGCCATCCAAGCCAGAAGACTAGATTGACATCTTTAAAATGTTGAAAAAATATGTCAATCCAGATTTTTTTACCCAGCAAAATACCTTTCAAAAACAAAGAAGAAATAAAAACTTTTTCATACAAACAAAAATTGAATTTATTCCCAGGATAACTGTATTACAAAAAAAAAAAAATGTTAAAGGAAGTCCTTCAGACATGCAGGACTATAACACCACAAGGAAACTTGGATCTACAGAAAAATGAAGAGTGTTGAAAATAGCAAAAATAAAGTTAAATATCAAAATTATTTTTCATTATTTTAATCACTTTAAGAGATAATTATTTGTTAAAGAAAATATAGTGGCAATCAGGCTTGGAACAGTGGCTCACATCTACAATTCCAACACTTTGCGGGGCCAAGGCAGGAGGATTGCTTGAGGCCAGGAGTTTGAGACCAGCCTGGGCAAGATAGTGAGATCCTGTCTCTACAAAAATAAAAAAATCACCTGGGCCTGGTGGTACATGTCCGTAGTTCTAGCTACTCAAGAGGCTGAGGCAAGAGGATCACTTCATCCCAGAAATTCAAGGTTGCAATGAACTATGAATGTATCACTGTATCCAGCCTGAGTGACAGAACAAGACCCTGACAACACTACGATAAATAATGGAAGTGAGGACTTGGTAATATACTGCTGTAAGGTTATTACACTATGAGCAAAGTGTTAGTATTTAAAGCTAGACTCTGACTAATTAAACTGTTATATTTTAAACTTTAGAATAACCACTATAAAGTTTTAAAAAAGATCTTTAAATAATAATACAATCAGAAATACAGGCATATCTCAAAGCTATTGAGAGCTCAGTTCCAGACTCTGCAATAAAATGAATAAATAAAACAAGTAATGCAAATTTTTTAATTTTCCAGTGAATATTAAAATTATATTTATACTCTATTGCAGCAGTCTCCAGCCTTTTTGGCACCAAGGACTATTTTCATGGAAGACAATTTTTCCATGGAGGAGGGATGATTTTGGGATGATTCAAACACATTACATTTATTAGGCACTTTATTTCTCTTATTATTACATTGTAATATATAATGAAATCATTATATAACTCAGCATAGGTTAGGGTCCCTTGCTCTACTGTAGCCTATTAAGTGTGAAATAGCATTATGTCTACAAAAGTACACACTTCAATTTAAAAATACTTTGTTGCTAAAAAAATGCTAATGATTATCTGAGCCTTCAGCAAGTTGTAATCTTTTTGCTAGTGGAGAGTCTTGCCTTGATGTTGATGGGTGCTAAATGATCAGGGTAGTGATTGCTGGAGGTTTGGGTGACTGTGGCAATTTCTTAAAATAAGAAAACAATGAAATTTGCTGCATTATTGACTCTTCCTTTCACGAAAGATTTCTCTGTAGCATGTGATCCTGTTTGATAGCATTTTACCCACAGTAGAGGATTGGAGTCAATCCTCTCAAACCCTGCTGCTGGTAAATTCATGTGATATTCTAAATCCTTTGTTGTCATTTCAATGATGTTCATAGCATCTTTCCCTGGAATAGATTCCATCTCAAGAAACCACTTTTGAGAGAAGTAAGCAGATACATTTTGAATAGTCTAGGAGAGAATTCTAGGATTTACCAGAGAAGTGACAGGAAGCACCAAAAGTAAGTAAGAAGAGGGTTCAAGGCAGCTTACTTGGTAGGCTGAGAGCTGGGAGAAGCTCCTAGACATGGGGAAACAGTAAGAGAAATTCCAAGGTCTCCGCACTTCAAGATGGGTTTTACAGTCTTGGCGACAAGAGAACCCCTTGACCTATGTGGGCCTGGGCCTAACACAGGGAGCTGCCTAGAGTTTGCACAGAGACAGTGATCTAGAAGGGGAACCCACACAGAATCCTACAGGCATCTGAGCCCGCAGCAGCTTTAGCTGCTTGCCATTCTGAGGCTCTAGATATTGGGGATTTACAGACATGCTTCTGCCACTGTTCTACTCTGAGGAGGGAGAAGAAACACTGGGGGCTTCCACATACCCATGGGAAGGTCCCCACTGCCCTGCTGTGGGCTGCTGGTGAGACTGACATGCAAGTGGACCACACTCCCCACACTTTCTTGCTCATGCTGTTTGTCTGAGAGGGGCCCTGAATATTGTAACAGGCTCAAGGTGCAATTTTGAGAGTTTAAAGCTAGGCAGTACCCTGCCCTTGGCCTGAGTTTGAGCTGATGTGGCTGCAACTACCATTCAGATGAGGAGGGACAAGGGAGCCCACACACCTAGGATAATACCCACCATCCTGCTACAGGTAGCTGTGGGACTGAGGACTAGCCCACCCAAACTATTGCAGCTGCCAGCAACAGAAACACAGACTACTTGGGTCCCATTTAGTGGCTACACCAATGCTACTACCATTGCCCGCATCACATTAGCTGCCCAGAGGCCTGAGAACCTGCCCATACATCTGGCCTTCTGCTCCACCTACTAGCTTCTGATGAAGATATCTGTAGGCCAAAGAATCAGACCTTCAGGACCCAGTAACACTGGTGCCAGTGTAAGCTGCTCTGGGGCTAAAACCAGGCACACTCAGCCCACTACTACCACCATCAGGTCCTAAAGACTGGCCCAGCTGGTGTCCAAGTTCCCAGCAAAACTTCACCACAGCCTCTACTGATAACCATAGCCTAAGCCACCAAGAAATCACAGATACTACTGACCCTGTGTACTGCCAAAGAAATCATACACAGATCACACTACTGCAGGCATTCTGAATCAAAGCCAAGTGTCCTACTCTGCCAACAACATATATACATTTTTAGGAAAAAATTCTCTCCTGTGAAAGCAATTTCAAAAAATTGGAACAAGCAACTGTTAGAACAGATGAGCAGATATCAATGGAAGAACAGAGAAAACATGAAAAAGCAAGGAAATATGACATCACCAAAGGACCACAATTGTCCAGCAACAGATCCCAGTAAAGAAGTATTTCTCAAAATTCCAGATAAAGAATTCAAAGTAAATGTTGATTTTAAAGAATATCAATGAAACGCAAGAGAAATCTGAAAACCAATATGAATGAAAAATTTACCAAAGAGATAGATATCTTTAAAAAAAATCAGAAATTCTGGAACTGAAAGAGTCATTGAAGGAAATACATAACACATTATAAAGCTTCAACAATAAGCTAGACAAAGCAGAAGAAAGAATCTCAGAATGTGAAGACGGATGTTTTGAAATAATTCAGTCAGACAAAAATAAGAACCAAAGAACAAAAAAGAATGAACAAAGCCTTTGAGACATCTGGGGCATGTAAAGCAACTGAACTTACAAACTATCAGTATTCCTGAGGAGGAAGAGAAATAAAAAAGTTAGAAAACCTATTTAAGGAAATAATCGATGAAAACTTCCCAAATCTAGGAAGAGAGTTACACATTCAGATGCAGAAGGCCCAGAGAATTCCCAGGCAAATGCATTGCAGAAAGAACTTCACTATGGCATGTTATAATCAGAATGACTACAGTCAAAGTGAAAAAAGGAATTTTAAAATTAGCAAGAGAAAAGTTTCTAGTCACCTATAAAGGACCATAAGACTAACAGCAGACTTCTCAGCAGAAACCTAACAGGCCAAAAGAGAACAACATGGCATTTTAAAAGTGCTGAAAGAAAAAAATTTCAGTCAAGAATTTTATAACCTACCAGAATAAGCTTCATAAGCAAATAAAGTCTTTTCCAGACAAGCAAACACTGAAGGAATTTGTCACTACTAGACTGGGCCTACAGGAAATGTTCAAAGGGGTATTAAAAATGGAAATGAAGGGTCAACATTCACCATCATGAAAATCATGAAAGTGTAAAACTCTCAGATCTTATAAAAAATTCACACAACAGGGGAAGAGAAAGGATTCAAACAGCAACATGAAAGAATTTTACCAAACCACAAAGACATAAGGACAGAGAAAAGGAAAGAAAGAATTTATAAAACAACTAGAAAAAAATTAACAATATAACAGGAATGAAGTCTCATATATCTATATTAATCTTTAATGTAAATGGATTAAATGCTCCTCTGAAAAGATATAGATTGGCAGAGTAAATATAAAAAATATTCAATTGTATTCTGTTTACAATAAACTCACCTTACTTGCAAAGATACATACAGACTGAAAGTAAAGGGATGGATAAAGATATTCCATGCAAAAAGAAACCAAAAGTGAGCAGGAGAAGCTATCTTATATCTGATAAAACAGACTTTAAATCAAAACCAGCAAAAATAAGAAAGAAGGACCTTATATAATGATAAAAGAATCAATTCAGCAAGAGGATATAATGATCCTAAATATATACGCACCCAACATCAGAGCACCCACATTCACAAAACAAATATTACTAGAATTAAAGAGAGAGAGAGAGACAGCAACATAAGGTAGTGGGGGACTTCAACATCCCCACTCACAGCACTAGAACACATCTTAGGCTACAAAACAAGTCTTAACAAATTTTACAAAATCAAAATCATGTCAAATATCTTCTCAGACCACAGTGGAATAAAGATAGAAATCAATATGAAGAGTAACTTAAGAAACTATATGAATATAAGAAAATTAAACAACATGTTCATGAATATTCACTGAGTCAATGAAGAAGACAAAAATTCAAAATTTTTTTGAAATGAATGAAAATGAAAACACAACATACCAAAACTGTGGGAGAGGGCAAAAGCAGTGCTAAGAGGAAAGTTTATAGCATTAAATGGCTACATCAAAAGTGTGGAAAGACCACGAATTAACAATCTAACATCACGCCTGAAGGAACCAGAAAAATGAGAACAAACAAAACCCAGCATTAGCATAAAAAATAAATAAACAATAAAGATTAGAGCAGAACTAAATGAAATAGAGACTAAAAAAAAGTACAGAGGATCAACAAACTTTGAAAAGATAAACAAAATTGATAAACCACTAGCTGGACTAATCAAGAAAGAAGAGATAAGATCCTAGTAAACAACATCAGAAATGAAAAAGGAGGTAACTGATATCCTAGAAATACAAAAGATCAGCATAGACTTATAAACAACTCTAAGGTCACAAACTATAAAACCTAGAAGAAATGGATAGGATGAATTCCTGGAAATATACAACCTCCCAAGATTGAACCAGGAAGAAACAGAACTCCTGAATAGACCAATATTGAGTAGTGGGATTGAATTATTAAGAAAAAAATCTTCCAACAATAAAAGCCCAGGACCAGATGAATTCACAACTGAATTCTACCAAACATGCAAACAAGAAGTAATACAAATTCTTCTGAAACTGCTGCAAAAAATCAAGGAGGAAGGAATTCTCCCTAACTTATTCTAAGAGGCCACTACCACCCTTATACCAAAACCAGACAAGGACACAACAAAAAGATAAAACTACAGACCAATATTGCTGATGAACATAGATACAAAAATCCTCAACGGAATACTAGCAAATTAGATCCAACAGCACATCAAAAGGATAATACACCATAGTCAAGTGGGTTTTATACCAGGGATGCAAGCATGTCTCAACATATGCAAATCAATAAATGTGATACATCACATAAACAGAATTAAGGACAAAAACCATATGATCATCTCAATAGACACAGAAAAAGCATTCAATAAAATTCAACATTCCTTTATGATAAAATCCTCAATAAACTAGGCATAGTAGGAACATACCTCAAAATAACAAAGGTCATCTATGACAAACCTATAGCCAATATCATGCTTAGTGGGGACAAGTTGAGCATTCCCCCTCAGAACTGGAACAACACAAGGATACCCACTTTCAACACTGTTATTCAACACAGTATTGGAAATCTTCATCAGAGCAATCAGGCAAGAGGAAAAAAACAGCCTCCATATTTGAAAAAGAGAAGGCAAATTATCTCTGTTCACTAATGATATGATCTTCTAAATAGAAAACCCTAAAGATTCCACCAAAAAACTCTAAGATTTAATAAATGAATTCAGTAAAGTTTCAGGATACACAATGTACAGAAATCAGTAGCATTTCTATACACCAATAACAATCTACTTGAGAACCAATTAAAGAAAGCAATCCAATTTACTATAAATACAAAAAATAAAATACCTAGGAATTTACCTATATACTTAACTAAAGAAGTAAAAGATCTCTGTAAGAAAAACTACAAAACATTGATGAAAGAAATTGTTTTTGACACAAACAAATGAAAAAACATTCTATACTCATGGATAGGAAGAATTAATATCATTAAAATGACCACACTGACCAAAGCAATCTATGTGTTTGGTGTAATTCCTATCAAAATACCAACATTTCCTTTTTTTGTAGAATTAGAAAAAATAGTTATAAATTTATATGGAATCATAAAAGAGCCCAAAGAGTCAAAGCGATCTTGAACAAAATGGACAAAGCTGAAGGAATCACATGGCTTGATTTCAAATTATACTACAAGGCTACAGTTACCAAAACAGCATGATGTTGGTATAAAAATAGACACATAGATCAAGAGAACAGAATAGAGAACTCAGAAATAAAGCCACATATTTACAGCCAACTAATCTTTGACAAGGTTGACAAGAACATACACTGGGGAAAGGACAGCCTTTTCAATAAAAAGTGCTGGGAAAATTGGATCACCATTTGCAGAAGAATGAAACTGGACCCCTGTCTCTCACCATATACACAAATCCACTCAAGATGGATTAAAGACTTATATTTAAGATCTTATACTATGAAACTTCTAGAAGAAATCCTAGGGAAAACTCTTCTGGACATTGATCTATACAAAGAATTCATGACTAAGATCTCAAAAATACAGTCAAAAAAACCAAAAACAGACAAATGGGACTTAAACTAAAAAGCTTCTGCACAGCAAAAGAAATAATCAACCGAATGAACAGAAAACCTGCAGAATGGGAGAAAATATTTGCAAGTTGTACGTGTGACAGGGGACTAATACCCGGAATTTATAAGGAACTCAAACAACAGCAACAAAATAATCCCATTAAAAATAGACTAAGGACATGAATAGACATTTTTCAAAAGAATACAAACAAGTGGCCAACAAATATATGAAAAAATGTTCAACATTACTAATTATCAGAGAAATGCAAATTAAAATCACAATGAAATATCATCTTATATCAATCAAAATGACAATTATTAAAAAGTCAATAATAGATGTTGGTGAGGATGTGGAGAAAAAGAAACTCTTCTATACTGTTGGTGGGAATGTAAATTAGTGTGACCTTTATTGAAAACAGTGTGGAGATTTCTCAAAGAACAAAAAATAGAACTACCGTACAATCCAACAATCCCACTACTGGTATCTACTCCCCCACACACACAAAAAAATAAATATATGTCAAAGAAATACCTGCACATGTATGTTTATTGGAGCACTATTCACAGTAACAAAAATCTGGAATCAACCTACATGTCCATCAGTGGAGGATTGGATAAAGAAAATGTGGTATATATACACAATGGAATACTATTCAGCCAGGAAAAAGAATGAAATCATGTCATTTGCAGCAACATGAATGGAATTTGAGACCATTATCTTAAGTGAAACAACTCAGGCACAGAAAGACAAATATTGTATGTTCTTACTTATATGTGGGATCTAAAAACTGTTTACACATGGAAGCAGAGTGTGGAATAATAGACAATGGAGACTCAGAGGGGTGGAGAGGTACAAGGTGGGTGGGTGATGGGAATCACTATCTGTGGCAGCTATAGTTTTATGAAACATATTTTTTTTGAGTAGTAAGACTTGAAAGTCAAAATTACTCCTTGACTCATGGGCTGCAGAATGGATGTTGTATTGTTAGGCATGAAAACAACATTAATCTCCTTGTATATCTCCATCAGAGATCTTGGGTGACCAGGTGCATTGTTAGTGAGAAGTGGTATTTTGAAAGGGATCTTTTTTTCCTTAACAATGGGTCTCAACAGCAGGCTTAAAATATTCAGTAAACCATGCTATAAGCAGATGTACTGTCCTACATGCTTTGTTGTTATATTTACAGAGCATAGATAGAGGAGACTTATTATAATTCTTAAGAGTTCTAGAATTTTTGGAATGGTAAAGGAGCATTGGCTTCAACTTAAAGTCACCAGCTGCATTAGCCCCTAACAAGAGAGATAGCCTGTCCCTTGAAACTTTCAAACCAGGCATTGACTTCTTTTCTCTAGCTATAGAAGTCCTAGATGGCATCTCTTCCAATGGAAGTCTTTTTCATCTATGTTGAAATCTGTTGTTTAATGTAGCCACCTTCATCAATGATCTTAGCTAGATCTTCTATATAACTTGCTGCGGCTTCTCCATCAGCACTTGCTGCATCAGTTTGCATTTTTATGTTAACAGAGATGACTTTTTTCCTTAAATCTCATGAACCAACTCTGCTAGCTTCCAACTATTCTTCTGCATTTCCTCATTTCTCTCATCCTTCATAGAATTTAAGAGAGTTAAGGCCTTGCTCTGGATTAGGCTTTGGCTTAAAGAAATGTTGTTTCTGGTTTAATTTATTATCCAGATCACTAAAACTTTCTCCGAGTCAGCAATAAGATTGTTTTGTTTTCTCATCATTCATTGTTTTGTTTCTCCGTGATTCACTGGAGTAGCACTTTGAATTTCCTTCAAGAACTTTTCCTTTGCATTTACAACTTGGCTAACTGCTTGACACAAGAGGCCTAGCTTTGGGCCTGTCTTGGCTTCCCACGTGAACTTCACTTCCTCTGTGAACTTAATTATTTCTAGCTTTTCACTTAATGTGAGGGATGTGTGACTCTTCCTTTCACTTGAATACTTGGAGGCCATTGTGGGTTATAATTGGCCTAGTTTCAATATCATTGTGTCTCAGGGAATAGAAAGGCCTGAGGAGAGGGAGAGAAATGGGGGAATAGCCAGTTGGTGGAGCAGACAGAACACACACATTTATGGATTATATGGGAGTGGTATATTATGTTATATGGTTCCCCCAGACAATTACAATAGTAACATCAAAGATCACTGATCACAGACAGATCACCATAATAGATATGATAATAATGAAAAAGGTTGAAATATTTTGAGAATTACCAAAATGTGAGACAGAGACATAAAATGAGCCATGCTGTTGGAAAAATAGTGCCAATAGACTTGCAGGGTTGCCACAAACCTTCACTCTGTATAAAAATGAAATATCTGTGAAGCACAATAGAGCAAAACAAATAAAAAAAGGTATGCAGGTATATCTTCTTTCTGGTTACCTTACAAGGAATATACCTCACCAGGGTAAAATTATTGTCATTCTATTTTTAAATTTGATTTTCATTTACAGATCACTTTTCTTTTTATAGTCTCTTTTTAGACCTGTCTGAAATAGTTTCATAGTATAGAGATTAGTAAGGACTATATATATATTTTTACCTTGATGTTCTGTATAAATGAAATACAGATTTACATTTGAAGAAAGATAAAATAGAAAAAAAGCTGAATTATGTCATAATTATACCGAAAACTGCATTACTTATCTTTGTTAGAGGATACATGAGGCAAAGAAATCTGGCTCAAACATGAAACTTGAAAAATGGTAATGCCAGTGGAAAAGATCTTTGCAATATTCCCCTTCTATGAGTACTTGTACAAATTTTATTTGCAATGTAAGCAGCAGACCTTTTGAACAAGGAAAGAAATTAATATGTATGCACACATGATCGCTGATACATCAAAGACTAGTAAAGTCACATGCTTATTCTAATAAAACATAGTATCAACATAAAATAAGAGGTGGTTATGGATAATCCCCAGGCCAGAAAAAGATGAAAGCAATTCTCAAATAAGGTTTTCATTTGGTGTTTCTATGTCTATATTCATTGTGCCTTGATTTTAATAAAGAGCACATAAAAAGTAGACCCGAAATTTGGCAATTAACTATATAGCATTCAAAGTTTGTCCCTCTGGGTCACCTTCTGTTGATCTGTTGTTTCGCTAGCCAACAGGAAACATTTAAGTTTAATCTAACCTGGCAAATACATGTACAGGATCTGCAGTTAGACTGGATTTGTGTGGTAGGCTAGTGCACATTCCTTACTACTCTTGAACTTCATCTTCAAATGAGGGAAATATTTGGAGATTTTGCTGGATTCATTAGTAAATACGGGTAGAACACCAACTATGGTGCTTGCCATTAAATTCATGATAGAGATTAATCTTAACAAAAGAGTGATATGGGGGAAAGACCTAGATTGAGAGTCTGTGCAACCTTTCTCTGCTCCTGACTTGAGGACTGATTTTTGGAGGATTCTTAGGTGACTTGTACTACTGCTCTGGGCTTCAATTTCCTCATTTCTAAAATGAGGAAGTTGGAATAGATCAGCTATTTAAACATTTTTATAGTAACCAAACCCTTTGTGCAAATGTAATCTTAGATAAAAGGTCAGTGTTTGAAAGTGATAAAGGCAGTGCTGGTGCACTTGAACTAAGGAAGTGGAGCAGGACCTAAGCTCCCCTCTCACCATCTCCCGGGGCTGCCTAAGGCGCCACAGAGGACGTCTTGGACTCAGCAGAGCATAGAATAAATGATTGCCAAGAAGCTTTGGAACGAATCTTTCTGTTCTATTGATGTTTGCACAGTGTATTAGCTAGATGATTTTTTATTAAACCAATTGTTTATCACATTTCTCTCAGTGTGGGCCCAAACAGTAGTCTTTGTAACAAAAGCAATAGACTAATGCAGCCCATTTTAATAATTAAATAAATTTAGTGACCCAATCCATTGCTCAGAACTCATCGTATTGAAGATTGAGTCAATATGTCATAACAGCTTGGTGTATTTATATAGAAGCTTCTAGTCAGGTCCTATACAACCATGACTATCATAACTGGTAATGTGGGGACAATATATAATTCTTTGACCTGTTACTTCATTTCCATCAGAAAGGTGTCATCAGTTTCATACTGGTCAGAATAGAACTCCCATAGTAAATAAGTTTAATTTATGTTTTTGTGGAATATTCTCACTTGTAAATCAGATTTATTTAACTATATAATAGGCTCTGTTCTCACTTTATCTTCAAATCACCCTCCGCAAGTGGTATCATTATTGTTATTTTATAGATGTAGAAAATGTAACTCATGTTTAAGAAATTTGCCTGAGAATTAAATGCCATTAAATGGCAAGGCCAATATTTGAGCCCAGATCTCTCGATTACATATTCAGCCCCTTTTTTGCTAAGCTAGAAGAGCCAGTGAAAATTCAGAAAGAACAATGCATGAGCTTTTTTAAGATTGAGAATGTGTTTTACTGTTTTGCTTAAAAATTCTAAGTAGTTCGGAGAAGTTCTCTGAATCATCTGATGACACACAGTTAATACGCATTCAGGGCAGCCCGGATTTTTCAAAGCCATAATGGGTAAATATTCTCCATGTTTTAAATTATAGTGAAAACATTTGCATTCTGATATTAATATTTATTGATTTTTTTAGAGTTTCAATGAATAATTCTCATGATAATTTCTAAATCTTTAGAGAAAACCTGCATTCATAAATAACAAATTGTGTCATTATCTACATCTGTTCTCATTTTCTATAGGCTTAAAAATTCTCCTTTTTTCTGGGAGCCAAAAGAAATGGCCACCAACCAACGTCTCTATCAAATTCTGGCCCATTTTCTCACTTAATTCTTTATTTGAGAATGAAATGCTTATCCAAAATAAATAAGGGACCTACTAAACTGCAGTGATTAGCATGCAATGAGTGTCAGATTTCATTTACTTATTTTAGCAATGCTATTGTGATGTCAGCTGCCCGACTAGGCTGTTAAAACTACAGGAATTACTACTTTAATATCACATTAGCACATCATTAGCTTGAACCATGCCACAGCAGTATGAAAATTAGCAATTGTCATGTTTTAAGAGAGACAATATGAATTTTTTCTGCTGCTTAAATTTGTTTTACATGTGTGTGTTGGGGTAGGAGTGGTGATAGAAGATAAATGAAGCAAAGTTATGTTTTAAATTAATAACAAGTTGCTTTTGCAAAGTGTGTATATATTTAGAAATTAAATCTAAGTTATATTCTTAAAATGAAAAATAAGATGACCTTTTTATATATATTTTTTTCTGTGTGTGTATGCCCTCATTAGCTCCCTAAAAATCTTTTTTGAAATAAGGTGGGTCAGAACTAAGCAAGCAAGCAAAGAAATAAATGAAACACCCCTACTTTATAATTTTGAAATTATATTTACTTACTCAAACCATATTAAAAATATATTGTGAATGGATGCATAAAAATGTTATCATTTATTAACTATGTGGGAAATTTTCCTTTTTAAAGTTTGACATGCATTCTATTTTTGTTATATTTTGTTATATTTTTTCTTACAATTTCTAAAGCACTTTAACATGTATTAGTTTAGTTCAGCTTCACATAATCTTATAAAACAGTCAAACAAAATATCCACATCTTCATTTCATGGATGTGAAAATTGGGTTTTGACTTTTCCTAGGTTGAACAAATGCATTTCTATTTATGCTGTCTATGTGACCCTGAAAAAATTACTGCTCTATCACTCGGTTGTGACGTCTATAAAATGGGACTAGCAAGTAGATCTGTTTTGCAAGATTTTTTGTGAGGAATAAATGAGGTAATCCAAAAAATATCTTAGTATTATACAATTTCTGAAACACAACAAGAATCTGTTGCTATTATTATTGCTTTTTGAAAAATTTTCATAAAGATAATTAGATTACAAAAAAGAATTGAGCCTTCTATCATACCATATGTCATGAGCTCTTCTATAATACCTGCACGATGTTAAATGTAACCATGTTTTTTAGATTGACTTATTTCCTCTTAACTGCTTCTTATTCCTTTTATCATGGAATTCATTTCTTTTCTTGTCAATGTGTATTCTTTGATAGTTCTTTCATGAGGGCCTGTGAGTAGTAAAGTTACTTATCCTTTGTGCATCAGAGACATTCTCTATTTTTGCCTTCCTTCCTAAAAAAGATTGCTTAGCTGGGAGGAGACTCCGTGGCTTTTGCCAGTGAGGAATCTGATGTCCATCTGATGGCCACTCCTTAGCTGCTCATCTGTGTTTTCTCTCTGGTAGCTTTTATGATTCCTCTCTTTATCTTTGCTACTCTGTACTTTCACTATTATGCGCCAATATAGGGACTTATCTTTATTTAGTCTGTATGCTATTGGGCGATCACTTTGAATTGGAGACTCATGGATGTATTGATATAAATACCACTTAAAATAGTATTTTTTCACCATTTCCTCTATTATTTTTCTCTGGAATGCCAAAATATATTTTGGAATGTATTCTATACTTTGTGTCCCTTAATTTCTTAATAATATTTTTCCATCACTTAATTTTTTAGTTAAATATTTCACCTGCATTCTGGGTGACTCTCTTGGATCTATTTTTATGTTTTCTTTCTTTAAATGTGCCTGGTTTAATTTTTATTCCTAGAACTTCTATTTGGCACTTTAAAATCTGTCTATCCTCATTTTTTAAAGTCATTTATTGCTTTTATATTATTTTTTATTTTTTCTTTATCTCCTTGAATATTTAAAAGCACTTATTTAAAAATTGCATTCTCAGCCGGGAACAGTGGCTCACACCTGTAATCCTAGCACTTTGGGAGGCCAATGCTGGAAGATTGGTTGAGATCAGGATTTTGAGACCAGCCTGAGT
>CAUYSK010118777.1:0-20312 GCA_963575035.1 Avahi laniger | reverse complement strand
AAACACTTGAATTGATATGACCAGCAGATTCTCTCTGAGAAGACAGATTTATGAGGGGTCAAATTATAATAAGAAAGTTGCTTGGTGAACAGACACAGAACAAAGGGAGTTTGTTACATAATTCGCATGGTTTTTTTTTTTTTCTATATATATTTTTAGCTGTCCAATTAATTTCTTTCTATTTTTTGGTAGAGACAGGGTCTCGCTCTTGCTCAGGCTGATCTCGAACTCCTGAGCTCAGAACGATCCGCCCGCCTCGGCCTCCCAGAGTGCTAGGATTACAGGCGTGAGCCACAGCACGCCCGGCCCCAATTCGCCAAATATGAGGCCAAAGGATCTAATGCAAACACCCCTCAATGGGGCTAGCCTTGCTAATGGAATGAGAGACCAAGGCTGTTGGCAAAGAATACCCCTTTCTTTATGCAGGCCTTGCAAACTTTTTCAGGTGACTGCTGTTTTTCCAATCTATTGTTATTGATCAATATCCTAGCCACTCTGGTGGGCATGTTTTTGCTCAGATATATTAAAATCTTCCATCTTTCTCTGGTCTGGGAGTCAAGTTGTCCTTTAAGGTAACTTTGCATATTTTTGTTTTGATGCCTGAATGTGATACCTTAATAGGTCACCAGAAATTTGGGATGAGTAGAATGTATTTACTAGGATAACTCTTGGAAGACACCTTCAGTGAGATAGCTGCTTTTTTGTTTATTCTTTAAATAATTTGGGGGATCTGTTTTTTAGATTTGGTCTATTTTCCAAAAAAAAGGCAGTGATCAAAGGAGAAAGGGGGAGAGTGCCAGCATTTATTAGAGATCCATCAGTCACTATACTAAGCACCTTCTGTCCCATTTCATTTGAACCTCATAACCAGCTTGTGACATGTTTTATTATTATTTCCATTTTACAGCTGAGGAAAGACTCAGAGAAAGAAGGTTGATGAAGGACATACATAGATAAAGTGGTACAATCAGAATTTGAGAGCTCCAGTGTGTCTGCTCCCAGGGCCCATGTTCTTTCTACTTATATTATTGCCACCTTTTTAAAAAATTTAGTTAAGAAAACAGTCCCATGGATAAGGTATTCACAAGATGACTATATCTGCTGATGCTGTGCACATGCCAACGTTACGTGCCCTGTATCTGTGTACACTGTAGACTACAGTCCAGGTCATTGCTTCTCAGACTGGGTGATGGACCAGTTTCCCCCCAGTTCATCACAAGTAATACTTTTATAAGATACATTAAAAATAAATTATTAGAAAAATGAAATAATTTTTTTAAAGACATACAAAATATAAGCCCAGTGTCCATGATGTCATGGCAATGTCAATTGCTGTACACATTTTGAAATAGTTAATTTCTATTTTGTCACACACCAGCAACAGTTTATGGACAGCACCAGCCCGTAACTGCACTTTGAGTAGCACTGGTCTAGATGTTATTTTTCTATTGACACTCTATTGATCTTTTCAGGAAACAAAAAAATTCCCAACCTTTTTCAAATATAAGTTTACAGTTGAAAAGAAAAGCATCCTCAGCTGACTATTCGGGGGAGAATGGCATGTAATTTGTTAAATAATTATAGAGTTCTTCAGTTTACTTTTGTTGACACTTCTAAGGAGAAAAAGAAGAATGAAACTTATGTAACTTATAACCTCTTATAACCTCTCCCTCTCTGCAGAGTTTTCACATTATGGAATTGTCATTATTTGTCATTTTTTTCTATCCTCTTCAACTTACATTTTGCTTCATTTTCTCTTTTAACTAATTCATCTCCCTAACCAGTTCATGTTTACAGTGCATGCCGGACTGAATGCTTGGTTGTACACATTACTACATATGGGTAACTATATATAGCATGGCACTGTAGATTGGGAGAATGTAATATGATTATAGGTTTCAATGTTAACAAAATACTAAGAGGCAGGCCCTGGAAAGCGAGACAGCAGTACTCCTGCCTTGGGCTTTCTGCCACACAATGGCAGTATTTATGGAGGGTGCACTATGTGTCAGGTATTTCATTTAAACATCAAACCAACCTGTAAAGCAGATAACGTAATCACCTCAGTTTTACAGAGGAGAGCCCGGTGGCCCAGAGAGGTTATATTAATATGTACATGTAAGTTCTCACTGGCAGAGCTGGGACTCAAATCCAAACATGCTGACTCCAGAGCCCACATGCCAAACCCCAGCACTATAAGGTCCCTGGGTTGCCCTCTAAAAACTGGGACCTTCCTAGAGCCACAGTGGGGCAAGAAGTCCTATATTAGCTACCCAAAGCAGATGGGAGCTGGGTGAGAGTTAGGTACCCACCTGGGCTGGCTCACTTTTCCACCATGCTAGACATCAGTAAGTTTCCAGTTACTCCTTTATCATAAGCCACACTTTGTCCTAGCGTAACGTAAATTATCTTCTAACCTGAGAAACCATTCCTCCTTTCTCCTACCCTTGTATTCTGTCCCCATCTAGATACCAGTTTCTCTCCCAACTGTCTAATGGTCTGGAATTCTTAAGCTGGGTATTCTTTTTTTTTTTTTTGAGACAGAGTCTCACTGTGTTGCCTGGGCTAGAGTGCCATGGCGTCATCTTAGCTCACAGCAACCTCAAACTCCTGGGCTCAAGAGATCCTCCTGCCTCAGCCTCCCGAGTAGCTGGGACTACAGGCATGCGCTACCATGCCCAGCTAGTTTTTTCTATATATTTTTACTTGTCCAATTAATTTCTTTCTATTTTTAGCAGAGACGGGGTCTCGCTCTTGCTCAGGCTGGTTTTGAACTCTTGAGCTCAAACAATTCGCCCGCCTCGGCCTCTGAGAGAGCTAGGATTACAGGTGTGAGCCACTGCGCTCTGCCAAGCTGGGTATTCTCAAAGCTCTGATAAAAAAGCACAGGCATGATACCTGGTTGATCCTGCCAGTAAAAAAAAAAAAAAAAAAAGCAAAAGCAAGCACAAGCATGGTTTGGGGCTTCAGAAATAGCCTTTGTCTTGCTCTCATGCACTAAAGAGCTGAGGAACTTCTGAATGGAAAATCACCTTTTTCTTCCCTACAGTCAGTTCTGTCATAAGCCTGCCATCTTCTTCATAGAACAACAGTTTCAGGCTCCACCCTGTCATGCTGAAGATGAGAAAACTGAGGCCCAGCTATCTCCCAAAGGTGATTCTTCTTACATACCTGTGTTGTCCAGTATGGTGGTCATGAGCCACAAGTGGCTGTTTAAAATTAGAACTCTAATGCCTCAGACACACTAGCCACATTTCAAATGCCTAATGGACCACAATGGACAATGCAAAGAGAGAACTTTCCATCTTCCCAGTAAGTTCTATCAGATAGTGCTGTTCTACAATGCCATTGCTTTGTTATGAGCTGTGGGTGTGTCTGCTTGCCCTTCCTGACGCCCATGGCTCTGACAGGAACCAAACCATCAAGTCACCTGCAGAGTGTAAAGGGTCTGCTATTCTCACAATTAACGAAGCATCAGGAGTTCGAAGATGCTAGATGTCTAGGAATCTGGAAATATCTAGAAATCCTAAATGGGAATACAACTACACACATATCAGGCAAGTCCATTAATGGTTTGGGCCAGGGCTGCTTTATGGCTTGCTCTCCCCCAACAGAAGCAGGGAATGGCCTCCCCACCTCCTGGGATGGGGGAAGGTGCTGGGCAGACTGAGGCTTTGGCATCAGGAGGGCTTGAATTTGAATCCTGGCTTTGAGACTTTGATACCATAACTTAAACTGTTAGCTTCAGAATCCTCATGGTTAAAATTGGGACAGTGACATGTACCACCCACAGTTTTTGTAAGGACAAAATCATAGTCTCATTAGCACATAGCAAGCACCCAATATCCATGGATGTGGTTCCCTTTTTCCCAGATTCGCTGCGGAACTTCAGATTGCCTGGGAGAAATATTGCTCAAGTAATGGTCCCCACCCCCACCCCCACCCCTTCCTACTGGAAGGAACTGCAATCAGAGGGAAGTTTCTATCCAACTGTCTGCTTCATGAGGTCCATGGCAGGATTAACAAACCAGGAAAGCAGGATTGTTCTTCCTATGAATTCCCTAGGCTTTTCATGAGGTTTACTGCTTATTGGACAATATATATGTTATAGTCTACCATTCTTCCTAAGGACTTGAGGAATAGTTTAATAATTAGCAGCTAACCTCTTTGGATCCACACAAACTCAGCACTCTAGGGTAATTCTGTTTCTACAATCACAGCGGAAAGAGTAGTAAATGAGTCCTTAAGGCAGTGATTACCAGCCTGGGCTTCGTGACACCCGTGGGTATTTCCAGGGATCTCAAGAGGGGTTATAAAATTCTCAAATCAAAATTTAATTTGAATGCACTTTAATATTTTTTAAAGTAGCATATGGCACTTTAAGGACAGGAAGAAAGAGTCACAAAGTCCACAAACAAACCCATGAAGGTGTCAGCTCAAAAGGCTGGAAATTACTGCATTATTGAACCTGCTGTCACAGTAAATGTTCCACAACAAAGCTGTGTTGAATTCGGTCTCATTCATTACAGAGTAAAGGACTTTTATTTGTTTGGTCACATCTTTATCATTTAAGAAATATTTAAAAATGGTATTTATTTTTATTTCAACATGTCAACTGTGCATGTCCAAAACAGCAGGCTTTTCAAAGAAATAAATCAGAACTGTAAACACAAGATACAGTATAAGTTTTTGACTTCCTACAGTTTCACAATTCCACAAACTGTACATTCACAGGTGAGGTTCAGCCTGTCACCCATTTCTTTATTTCTATAATTATACAAGCACAATAAATAGATCTGATTTTAAAGGTCACTTAAAATGAATCATGATAATTTACAGTACAGTACTTTTCAGTTCAAGTGCAAAAAATAACTATTTGCTTAATTCCATTTCTTTCAGTTATTTTATTTTTAAGCTGTGTTTTGTGGTGAGGCTAGACATCCAAGTGTAGAATTTCTTCTCCCAGATGCAGTATTGGGCAGAACTGTGGGCTCGTGGGGAAGCCCTCACTTTACAACTGATCCTGCCTGGTCAGGGCCAGAGGGGAAGGTGAGTTGCTCCTTTCTAACTCTGTTCTTTCCTTTCCCCTCCTGTGCTCATCCACCGCTATTATACACAGTATAACTCACCTTCACTCGGCTAAGGCTGTGTTCCCTTTTCTACAGCCCTCCCCCCAGGCTTCCTGGGAACCTCGCTTTCATTTTCAGCAGCAAGCTTTACCTGTGATTCACACAGCCATCGTTCTGACTGTAGTTGTGATATTTACAGGTGCACACCCATATCTGAATTGTCCAGTGTCTGACTATGTCTTCATGGGAAAGAGTATAATGAGATTTTTCTTTAGCTGTTGGAAAGTACAGTTACTTCTCATTGCCATCCTTCTCATCCCTGGTTTCCTACTTACCACCTTTTCCTCACCAAAACCAAAACAAAACTGACCCATATGTAATTTTTAAAAATTATATCCCTCCCCCAGGCACTTAAATCTTATACTGTTATTTGTAAATAGTACTGCTTAATTAAAGGAACTTTTTAGGAATTCAGAGATGTTTTCATTTTATTCCATCAGCTAATTAGAACCCAATCACTATAAAACAGTAAATAGCACTGTAGGCTATTTACAGTATCAATAGATTTAGTAAACCCTTGTCTATCAAGCCACAGGATACTGAGTTGGTTGGTTTATTTGAGATATTCCCTCATTTCTGGTCTTTCTCAAAGCCCATTTAAAACAAAAGGCATTTTAAAGCTCAGCTTAGCTTGTAGTAGTCAATAACAGCTTTTGTTGCTCAAAGAATTGACTGTTTTCATTGTATACCATACACATATAAAAATATATTTGCTAGAGATATGCAAAGTTTCTGATGTAACTTTTATTTTTTCAACAAAAAGCATATGTGCTACCAACTTTTATCTGGTTGCTTTTCAAATATGTCTTATAACCCTTCAAATGGTCCTCTCCAAGAAAAACAAAATTATGTTTTTGTGTTTTTGTGAAACACATGTATTCTGTTTCTTCCCAATTTGCATAAAGAACCAAATAATTGGAATAAATAATCAGAAGAGGGAAATTACATCAGCGTTCACCTTGAAACACTTTTGTTCCCTCTGCCCACTTAGTGTAACTGCTGGTTTCAACTCTAACTGCACTGGCAGAGAAGTCCTGTTGTCCTCGACCTAACCAAGAACTGAAAGTCCTCGTTGAACTCCATTTCCCTGCTGTAACTCCAATGGGATTATAGTTTACCTTTTCCCGCCAGTATGTACTGTAGCTCCTGTGTATGTGTGTTTCCATGTTAATGAGCTTGACTATTTAGAAGCGTATGCGGTGCTGTGCTCCTCCAGGGGAAGTGTATCCTCACTGGGGGCCTGGCCCTGTGTCCCGCCGAGGAGCCCGATTCCATGCAGGGTGTGAGATGAGCAGGATGCCCTCAGCGTCCTCCGGCAGCTGGCTGAGCCTGCTGCTCCTCGCTCTGCACGCGCGGGTCCACACTGGGGTGAGGGGAGCTAGTCTGTGTCTGAGATGCTGCTGCGTCAGGGGATGGCTGGTTTCTAGATGGGTCAGAGTGAGACTCATGTGGGACAGGCCAGGCTCTCCCAGCTGGAGAATCTTCCTGATTCTCACTGGTCCCCTGGAGGGAAAAAAATAGGAGATGCCCCAAGGTCAGTGATAGCAATTAAATCCCAATTTTTTATATGCTTTCAAGTAAACTATAGGAAACGTCGGGAGATCATCCTGAAGTGCCCATTTCAGGGACCAAGTAAGAGAGGAGTAAGGACAGAATGTCTTACCTTTCATCTCCTTTCCTATGTGCAACTGCCAGAGCCGCATGAAAAACACAAACACTATAAGCAGACTTATCTTGTGGACAAACGAACATTACTGCCAAAATGCCTGTTACTACTAGGCAAACAATTTACATCAGCAGATATCTACCGAGCACCCCCAGCCATGCAGCAAGTCACTGAGCAAGCACCACTGAATAAATGAAACTCAGGCCCCTTGCTCAGACAGCAGAGGTCAAGAGCCGGAAGACACTTTGTCTCATAGCAAGGAAATAAGGGATCTCAGCCTTGGAGGCAGAGCCAGGCAAAGAATGCCCTGTAATTAAGAGTCCTATTATACATCTGAGATTTCAAAATATGCACTAAAAATTAAATAAGTCAGAACATTCATGTAAAAAAGGGAATGTAAACAAGCACTTATGTAGCCAGCTGTAAATAACCACAAATATACACACTCGATCTAGTACATTACCAGCAGCAATTTCTAGAAAGTGCCATATTGGTTTTACAAGTCAGGAAAAATGTTTTTTTTTTAAATGACTTTTCCTTCACGTTTGTACCCATCACTTCTAATAGCTGAACACCAAAAAGAAAGTTTCATTTCAGTGATTGATTCTAAAATGTGAAAAAAAACTCAGAATGATGGCTTTTTAGGAATAACTACCTGACAGTTTTTATTAGTCTCAATATACCAGAAAAAAAATTTTTTAATGCTGCTTAAGCCTAACAGGCTTCGGTGAAGATGAGGATGAGTACGCAAAGTTATGAAAACATTGCTACTCAAGCAGCAATCATCTTTTCATCAAATTCATGTCAAGTTATTATCTTGATAAATTAATAAATAGAACCATGCATGGACCCGCATGCATAGTGGTTATCAGTGAAGAACCAGATTTGGTTAAAATTATGCAAAGATTTTATGTTAGCTTACAAAGTCAAGATAAATTTCATTAAGGTAGTTCAACAAATTTTCTAAAATGGAAATTACTTGAATTACTTTTTTTTTTTTTTTTTTTTTAAAAGAGAGGAGGGTCTCATTCTGTTGCCCAGGCTGGAGTACAGTAGTATAATCATAGCTCACTGCAACCTTGAACTCCAGGGCTCAAGCAATTCTCCCTCCTCAGCCTCCCCAGTAGCTGGGACTACAGGCATGTGCCACCACCCCTGGCTAAGTTTTTATTTTTTTATTTGCGGTAGAGATGGGGTCTCACTATGTTGCCCAGGCTGGTCCCGAACTCCTGGGCTCAAGCGATCCTTCCACCTCGGCCTCCCAAAGTGCTGGGATTATAGGCATGAGCCACTACACCCAGCTTACTCTTCATTTTTAAGTCTTTCCCCTTTATTTTTTTCTTATGTGTACTCTGAAGCTACCCTAGATAAAGAGCTGACAGGACTTATCAAGTAAAAGGGAGTGATTAACATAAAAAGGGGAAGCTGGATTTATTACTTTGCTGACACTATTCTTAGAGGTCACACTCATTTTCCAAAGTCAGGATCCAGCACTGGTTATATAATTATCCATGCTGTTTTATCAGTATGATTTGACTTTACTCAGGAGAGACCACTCCTCTAAGGACAAGAAAAATCACGTTTTTTATTTTTCATGTGAGGCCACCTACACAGCCGTATTCCCACTGAGTCAGGTGTCCTACCAGACCCATACAGTTGCCCGGATTATTAATTAATTAATTCAACAAATATTTACTGTGGTCCTGTTACAATGCCCCCACTAGAATTTTGGAATTGCAGAGATGAATGAATACAGTCCCCAAAGACAAGAACCATATATTCTCATTGCAACTGGTATATTCCATCAACGCTAAAATTTTAAAGAAATACCATCAACACTGAAATGTTAATGAAACATACAAGATCAGAAGGGATATACTTCTTTCTTTCAAGAAATAAAAGAATCATGTCCTCTGTGAAGCTTTCATCTACTCTGTAAGGCAGAATTTTCCCTCCGTGGGACTTTGTATACTATACACCTCTATAATGCATTTCTCACAGAGTACTGAAATTATTTGTTTACATGTCTATTTCCCCCACCAGACTTTCAGTAAATCTTGTTGAATGAAAGATGAGTAATGAAAACAACTGAGCCTACTTAAGGTATCTTCCGTGACAGGTAGTACTGCCAACCCGGCAGAGGAACTTTACCTGTAAAGGCTGTATCTCAGAAGCACGGTTGTCTCTTGTTAGTTGCATCATCTCTTTGATTTGGTAGAGTGCGTAGACAAATGTCACCCAGGGAGAAGAGCTGACCCCCCAGGCTGGTTTGTTCACATCTTCCTGCTCTTCTTGGTGCTTGGTTTTTTTGGGTGGAAGTCTGGGCTCAATGCGTGGCATGACATCCTCTGTCTGCTGCTGCACCAAGTCGATAGTTGCTATGGGAACGGGACTAGAGGGAACAGGAATCCTTTCTGCCAACATTGTCTTATCTGGAAAGAAAATAATATTTAAATCATTTTTCAGAGTTTTCTACATATTTAAACAAAGATATAAAAAAAATAAACCAACAATCCCCTAAGTCCATGCTAGTGTCCTTGGCAATACTAATAAATTGCTGTTTACCAAGGACTTCTTTACTTGGTACAAATACAGAGTAAATGAACATGATGTTTATCTTTCACGGTCTCCTTATAGAACTTAATGGAAATTAACTTATATTTACTTAGGAAATCTATTTTTCATTTAACTTAAAATATAGTATCTGTGGGACATTCGTTATAGTGAGTGTGCCTTAGGCCCAGTTATAGGATTATGATTTTAAAGATAAGCATCGATACAGGAAAAACCATGTGATAGCTATTTTTATTGGCCTTTTACTGAAGGCAGGGACCGAAGATGTGTAAGGGATATGATCCAGTTAGGGTTATAAAAGAACAAAAGTGAGAAAAACCAGTATTGGTCTTTCTTTCTGAGTAACTCGTCGAGATTAAAATCTGTCTCTGAGGTTTCTATAACAAGCTAGTTTTTCTCTTAACGGAAGCATTTCAGGTAACTGAGGACACAGCTCCTCAAAAGATAGCGGCTCCCAAAGACAAGCCCTGTTCTGGGACCCAAGAGCGGAGTAAGAATATTTTCATTCTACTGGTCAGCCTTTTTATTAAAAAGTTGAGTCAACCTATTCTCATCTACACATTATATTTGCTACAAACTCCTTTTTGTATAACAATTTTATTAGGTTATTAAGTATGAAATGTCCAATTTCCTTAAGTACCAAGTTTGACAGTTGGTATGTCTGACATTTCACTTTAACACTTCTTCTTTTATTTTTACTGTGAAGGTACATTCTTATTCTTTCAAACACATGGTTCGGCTTGTGATTATCTTTCAAAGTTTTTTTTAGAGCAATTTTTGTGAAACCATGGATAAGAATTCATGTTATTTTCTAATATGAGTTCTGTCGTGAAACCGATGCTGTGCAGACAGCCCAAGATATCCACGAAGTGTTTGGGAAGGATGTGGCTAATGAACACACAGTACATCGATGGTTTGAGAAGTTCCATTCTAGTGATTTTAATCTTGAAAATGGGCCACGTGGGCAACCTGAGACCAAGGTGGAAGTGAAAGCCACAGTGGAAGTGAATCCATCTCAACCCATGTGTGAATCAGCAGCAAGGTTTGACATTACTATTCCAACAATATTGGACCACTTGGAACAAATCAGCAAGGTAAAGAAGCTGGGTAGATGGGTACCACATGAATTAAATGAGCATCAGAAGAGAAATCGTCTCGAAGCTTGCCTTTCTTTGCTGTCACACCATAAAAGTGAACCATTTCTAAACTGTATTGTTATGTGTGATGAAAAATGGATTCTTTCTGACCATTGCAAGTGTTTGGCACAATGGTTGGATAAAGATGAAGTGCTGAAACACAGTCTAAAAATGAATATTCATCAAAAAAAGCTAATGGTGTCTGGTGGTACAGCACTGGTAATATCCACTACGGCTTCATGAAACCTGATCAATCAATTATAGCAGATGTCTACTGCAACCACTTGTACAAAATGATAAGGATGCCTGCAATTAAGCAGCCCAGACTGGTCAATAGAGACAGGCCAATCCTCTCACAAGACAGCACTTGACTACAAGTCACACAAACAACGCTGCTCAATCTACAGAGGCTGGACTTGGAAACTCTCTGTCATCCACCATATTCACCAGACCTTGCATGGACTACCACTTCTTCCCGGCTTTGGACCACTTCTTGCAAGGGAAAATACTCAATTCTCAACAAGCTGTGGAAAAACCTTTCGTGATTTCACTGGCACTTGCTCTCCAGGCTTCTTCACTGCTGGCATAAACAAGCTACCATTTAGATGGCAACACTGTGTTGATAGTGTAGGCATATACTCTGATCAACTGTACTGCTTGTTTGAGATATAATAAACTGTTGATTCGAAATCGGACATTTCATATTTAACGACCTAAATAATAAAGGCCATGCCTGGTTCGGGGAAAATGTCAACCTTCAGGTTTAGACTTTTTTTCCCAAATGAAGGTAAAGGCATAGAGATGAATACCACTCCCTATCCCTAGGGGTAAAACTACTATACAGTCTTATATGTATTTGACTAAAATCTGAAATACCTTTAAAATACCGGGGAAATTTAAAACCAATACTTCCCTAGTACCTTGTACCGTAAAAGAAAACAAAAAACAAGAAAACCTCAAGCTACTTAAAATACCAATATTCTTTTCAGCATAGTAGATGGCTTTTCTCTAACAAAGGTACACATGAATTCATCAATATGCCACTCAGAAAATCTAGACAAGTAAGCCCATGGTATACTTCATAACCACTTCTGGGTTTCTGAGGGACATGTGTAGGCTTCCCCATCAAGAAAGAATGGGAACGGTCACCTTCTTCCTCATCTGGCACTGCCAGCCACTGGATCAGGGCAAAGAGCAGGAGGATCACCAGGCAGGCCATGCCAATTCCTCGGAAGGTTGCAGCAGCCCCTGTGGAAACAAACAGAGCTCTCTAAAGAGCAATTCCTGGAAATGCAGACAGCCCTCATCCAAAACTGTCACCGTTCCAAAGTTTTCAGGGCAAAGGAAGCACAGCTTGGGCTGAACCAGAGGAAAGTGGCTGGCTAATATCTCCACATAATAGAAAAAACACAGGACTGGGCAGGTATCAGGAGACCCAAGTGCTGGTATTGATCAGTTATAAAACTGCATTTATAAAGGATTTTCCCTGAGTACCTTTTACCTACAATGGTGCTCTCTTCTTCATAAAGACCATTTACCCAATTATTAACAAACAGCTTCATTAATCTGCAGTTGGAATGGCAGAGCCCAAATAGTGCTAAATTCACACATCCCTGGGCCCACCTTAAACAGGTGACTGAGCAGTTAAGATCCCTGGAGGAGAATAATTTCATTTCTACCCCAGCCCATATATTTCCAATAAGGGAGATCTGACAAGACAGACAGACATCGTTATAGATATACTGACATTACCAAAGCCAGCATATAGTTAGATTTCTCTGGTTCAGAATCTCCTGAGGGAGGAACAATGATCAATTTTCTTTCCTTTAGCATTATTATCAGCAGGTTTAGATACCTTGCTTTAAGCCAAAAGCACGTGTTCTTATTCATTGTTCGGCTCCTTTGAAGTATCTGTGTAACATCCCATTAAGTTGTTTGCCAGAGGAGTGTGCACAGTTACAGACTTAACCTAAGCACACTGCTTTACAATCATGACTACCATGAAATCTACAAAGGGAATATGAATACTGGAGTTTAGCTTCTGGCAATCTTCAGTAATAATTTGAGTGTTTACTGAGGTGTTGCTGAAAAGTCATGTTTTCATCAAAGAAAAAAGGCATAAAGAGAAAGCCATTCTTACCAAAATAATTTACTAGCACGCCTCCGATCATGGCACCGCAGCCTCTCCCCAGACCCAGGTGAAGGCCCTGCAGGATGCCCTGAGCAGACGTCCTCAGCTCAGGGGGAACAGCTGCACTTAGGTAAGAGATGCATGCTGCCCAGATGGCCGCGTGTGTCACTCCTGGGAGGAGGGAGAACAGGAGGGGTTGACTGGTCAGCACTTTTTAGGTTACTCTTCTTTGAAATGTGAACTATTTATTGAACGAGGCATCTATTTTTTAAATATATTTTCTGTAATAAATGCGCATAACGAAATTTACCATTTTAACCATTTTTGAGTGTGCAGTTCAGTGACACTGAGTACACTCACAGTGTTGTGCAACCATTACAATCATCTACCTCCAGAACATCATCGTCCCCAACAAAAACTCTGTACCCATTAAACAGTAACTTCCATTCACCCCTTGCCCAGCCCCCTGGCAACCACCACTCTATTTTCTGTCTTTATGAATGTGTCTAGAATAGGTACCTCACAGAAGTGGAATCATATAGTATTTGTCATTTTGTGTCTGCCTTATTTCACTTAGCCTAATGTCTTCAAGGTATATCCATGTTATAGCTCGTGTCAGAATTTCATTCCTTTTTAAGGCTGAATAATATTCCATTGTGTGTGTGTGTGTGTATATACACACCACATTTTGTTCATCCATTCATCTGTGGATGGACCTTTGGATTGTTTCTACCTTTTAGCTATTGTGAATAATGTTGCTATGAACATTAGCATGCAAGTATCTGTTTGAGTCCCTGATTTCAATTCTTTTGGGTCTATACCTAGAAATGGAATTGCTGGGTCATATAGTCATTATATGTCTAATACTTTGAGAAACCACCTGTTTTCCATAATAGCTGCACCACTTTACAGTCCCACCAGAAATGCATAAGAGATCCAATTTCTCCACATCCTCTCCAGAACTTATTTTCTGTTTTTTTTTAATAGTAGCAATCCTAATGAGTGTGAACTAATATCTCATTCTCCTAATGGTTAGTGATGTTGAGCCTGTTTTAGGTGTTTACTGGCCATTTGTATATCTTTGGAGAAATGTCTACTAAGTTCTTTGCCTGTTTTTGAAGTGGGTTGGGTTTTTGTTGTTGAGTTGTAGCAGTTCTTTATATATTGTGGGTGTTCATCCCTTATTGGGCACCTTCTTTGACACTATGATTATTTTTACCTTTTTTCATTATAATTAGCACCATGATTAATATTTTTGGGGATACAGCTTTTTACATAGCTTATTTACACTGGCTATAATTCTACAAGTAGGTTAATGGTTCAAAGATATAATTTTTATGCTTTTTAATATGTGGTTCAAAAATTAAATAAGAATGTAGAGATAATTTACAATGCCTCATTACCAGTTTCATTATATATCTTTACCATTTGTTGGGAAGATGGAGATAACATGTAGGAAAATGGTCATTATTTTAATATACAGCAACTGCACCTTGTCTGAATTAAAATCTTTATTAAGACACTGCTTTAGGCCAGACACGGTGGCTCATGCCTATAATCCTAGCATTTTGGGAGCCCAAAGTGGGAGGACTGCTGGAAGCCAGGGATTTGAGACCAGCCAGGGCAATAGCAAGACCCCATCTCTCCAAAAAATTTTTAAAAAAATTTGCTGGGCATGGTAGCATGCACCTGTATGTAGTCCCAGCTACTTGGGAGGCTGAGACAGGAGGATTGCTTGAGCTCAGGAGTTTAAGGTTGAAGTGAGCTATGATTGTGCCACTGCATTCTAGGCCAGATGACAGAGTAAAACCCTGTCTCAGAAAAAAAAAAAAAAGTAGAAGCAGAAGAATTTCCTTTTCCTAGTTTATGATATATATTTTATCCCCTAAATTTTACAGGAAAGTTGTTTTAGGTAGAACAATTCCTAAGACTTCCTTAATCTTGTCTTATAAATATGGAAAATGGTGGAAGTTTTTAGATTCCTAGGTTGCTTTTTCATTATTTTAAAACTGGAGGACCAGAACACAACCGTAGTAAAAATATTGGCAAGAGTTTCAGATTACTAATAAGGTTACTAGAAAGTTGCATATTCAAGTTTAAGAACAAGAACTACAACTCCACAACTGTCTTTTATAGACACAGGGGATGATACTAATCCAATCTATTCTTACAGATTGCTCAGTTTTACTACTTTCTTTTCTAAGATGTGGGATGGATTTAATTGGTTCTTCCACATAAATCATATTTTGAATTAAGTTATTTTAGGGAAGTCAGTTTTAATCCTACATCTTCCCTGGAAAATGTTAGAGCATATAGGTAGAGTGGCTTTCATTCTTCTGCTTTTAGTACCAGAGAATTTTTTTTTTTTTTTTTTTTACTGTGTGCTTTACTATTTTTTCCTCCAGTTAATGCCCTGAGTTACTTTAAAGAGGGGAGTACCTAATTATCTAATCAGTCTCAAAAAGCAATAAGGAAATCTAGAAATCTGACTGTAAGAAATATTTTACAACAGCCACTTAGTACCAGCCAACAAATTCTAAGAATAGTTTAAAAGCATCCTGACTTAAGTCTTCCTGCTAGAAAATACTTTAATTATCTTAGAACACTCAGAGTTTTAGAAAATGCTCAGAATTCTGAAGGAACAAAAAAGGAGACAAATTCTATTGTTGGAAGATTTTATGCATGTCCAAGCCTTCACACTTAAGAGAATAACTGCTAAAATTATATTTGATCTAAAATTATAACAAAAATACATATTAATATTTTAACATTTTGATCACATACATACATAAGCCCATCTTTGTCTACTTGTAAATCCTGCAATTAATTGCTCAGAGAGACATAACAATAGCTTTTGTGTCACCATTGAAGTTAACCTACAGTCATTTTGATGTGGTTTCAGATCTTTGGTGATTCATCTTTAAGAAATGATTTCCAAACCTATGTTGAATTTTACTACTGAATCTAATTAACTTTGAATAAATCAATTTTATTTCTTAGAATATTTTAGAGTTTTTTCCTAGTGTTAATGAAAAAGTATATCTGAAAAGAAATGGAGTTAGCATCATCTTATTACTATAAATGAAAATATTTTAAAATATTCTCATTGTGTACTACTGTGTCAACATTCATAATTAAGACTCTATCTAGGCATTATTCAATTCTGAGAAAGCTGGCATTATCTAGGGTATTGCAATTGTGTAGCCAGGTAAAGCAAACACTTTATTTGGTTTCTGTGGAAGTTACTTAAGTATGCATGCTACTGTTACCGAAAGCTCGGCACTTGTCCCGGAGGGGAGGCTGCATCAGAAGAACAAGAACAAGTCATGTGAGGAGAAGGGAGGAGAAGTTTATTACTTTGCTGGCAAAAGGGGAAAATGGTAGACTCTTGTCTCAAAAAAATGCCATCATCCTAATAATAAGCAGAAATATAGGGCTTTTAAAGGGTGGGTTCTTAGTCTAGACTACTGTGTTAATGATTCTAATTTTCCCTGCCCAAGACAAAGCCTGTGATCTCCACCCACCTGGGCCCACACCTCAGGGCTAAGCTATCTCCCTGCCCCAGGGATGCAGGCCAGGCTACAGTTCCCAAAAAGAGTGGGGGAAATTTTAAAGAGACAGAAAGTATTTCTGCTGTTTTTTTAGGCCATTCCCTCTGTTACACTATCACTAATCATCTAGTCCATCTTTCGAGTCAAAAAATAACCTAGTTGAAACGATAACCGAAATATATATAAAGCCTAAGAAAGTGATTTTGATGTTTCTCAGTCAACTATGAGGCATATGACCTAAAGCACCCAGTAAAAATAGTGTTTATTCCATTATGGTTCTATTTAAGATCATCCACAGTAATTTTTTATTGTATGCCAGACATTGTGAATTTTACCTTTTTGGGTGCTGGATATTTTTGTATTCTTATAAATATTCTTTTTTTCCCCCTAAATATGCCTTCAGGATAGTACAGCTATAAATATTCTTGAGCTTTGTTCTGGGATGCAGCTAAGTTACTTGGAAATAGTATGATCCTTTTGGGTCCTGCTTTTAAAATTTCTCAGATAACACCAGAGGAGTGTTTGGTCTAGGGCTAATTATTTCATAGTACTCACCCAAGATCGTTTGAGTACTTTACCAATCCTAGGAATCATGAGTTTTTCCAGTTTAGCTGATTGGAACAAGTACTATTCCCAGTCTCGTATAGGCTCTGAATACTGTTCTCTAATGCTTTTCGTTAGTTCCTTCCCTAGCTTTGGATAGTTTCTATGATGTTATACTGATCAGCACTCTGCTCAATACTTTAAGGGAACTCTCTGTAGATCTCCAGAGTTTTCTCTCTCCTCTCTGGGATTCTGCCTTTAACCTCTGGCCTTTGGTCTCCCCAGACTCTTGGCTAGAGTCCTCAACTCAGTGATTCTCCTCTATGCCCTGCAGGTTTCCAACTCTCTCCAGGCAGTAAACTGATGCTCTTATTTGGTTCCCATCTCTCAGGGATCACTGTCCTTGCTGCTGATGGCCAGTGCCTTGGGAACCACTGTTTCGTGTATCTTGACCAGTTTTTTACTTATTTCAAAAAGGATAATAAATCTAAGTCCCTGTTATTCCCTTCTGGACAGAAGCAGACTAAATCAAATCAAATCTGAAAAGAATATTGATCTTTTAGTTTAATTTTCCAAAACAACATGATTATTCTCTATGTGATGAAATAAGCAAATTTATTTAGTGGCACAGGTGAATGTATTTACACTAGAGTTACAAATTTTTAAAGCTGTAAGTACAAGGTAACTAAATTGATAGATCACACAATAAAAATAAAAAGATGTTACTCCTGACTGATAACAGTGACAAGGGGCATACGCACTGACTCTCCTTGCAATATGTGTTAACATTTCCTTGGCTACTTAAGGTATAACTACTGATACACCTTTGGTGGCAATTCAACACCAACCCATAATAGGTGCTTAATAAATAGATTGACTGGCAATGAATGACTCTCAGAGACCAAACAGGTCACGCAAACTTAGCTTCTCAGTCCTTCCTTATCTTTACTGGGATCCCTCAGGATCAGCTCTGAGGCCCAATGAAAACAAAGACGTATCTCCATACTAACTACCGCCAAGACCTCAACTACTTGAGGATACATTACATTTGAATAACCTAGAATGACTAAAAATAATAATGATTAACATTACATTTTTTTCATTAATAATATTATTATAAATTAAAAAGCTTCTGCACTGCCAAGGAAACTATCATTTGAGCAAATAGACAGCCCACAGAATGGGAGAAAATATTTGCTCTCTACATTTGAATATTTTTTTATTTCTGCTTTTCTCTTCTCCTGGGACTCCAATGACATTAGAAACAAATTACAAATATAGGGGCTCAACTAATACTGCTGTCAAAACACAGGTGTTAGGTGTTCTTGTGTTTATAACTGTTTTTCTAATGCTCAAATATGATGTCTATGAACAACTGAAGGACATTAGAACTGGTTGCAGAAAGATGCCAGAGGAAACACAGAAATCACACAAATAAACAATAAAAAAAAAACAAGTTAGAGTCAACTTGTTATGAATAGCAGGGATTATAGACATTTTCTCCCTAAAGAAGTGACTGTTTAATACTTTCTTAAGAATTCTAAAAAGTAACTCAGAAAGTTTTTACCTTCCACAGTGATTTTTTGCTGACCCCCAGCTTTGGCCAAAGTAGAAAACATTTTATGTTGTCAGTATTTTCTGATACTAATTTAAATCATTTCAAATAGCAATGCAGTATATCATTATCATTTGCTGGAAAGTTTAAAAGTTATTCCAGTACAACAAAATGCTTTTATATTTTAAGTTAAAATATAATAACTAATGAAATAAGCACACCTCAACTGTTAATTCAGGAGAGTTTTTTGGTAAGTTGTTCAACATTTAAGGAAAAAATAAATGGAAATGTAAATTGCACAAAAGGGAGTGCCTTTGAGCAAAGGTCAGCTCATTAAAAGAGCTATTCTTACCTTAGAGGAGAAACTTGTTCTTCATAGGAAAAAGTTGTTTTTTTTTAACATTTCCTAATATTTTTTCAAGGTATGTCTTTTGTGGACATCAAGTCTAGTTACAACACCATGACAAAGGGAAGCAATTTTCGAGAAAGCCATGTTCTGACCCTTTATTGGATTCAGAAGTTTGATTCTTTGCACATAAACCTGAAACTTCATGCTAAACACCTTATATGGCAGAATGTATTTGTTAGCACTGTGAAAATGAAATCATCCTTTGAAAACACTCACTGTGACTGCAGCCCAAAGTAAGGAATGTGAAAAGAAATCACACAAAGCCATTATTATCGTTGTCTACCTTTGTCTCAGAGCTTACTGCCATTCATTCTCCATTCCACCTGCTTCCATCCCACTAAGAGTTTTATTATATAAATGAGGAGATCAAAAACTACTGAGTCTACCAGTGACCCAGTGTCATCACTAGGAAAGGATAACATCGATAGTTTAGATAGGCTTAAAAATATAATTGTATTATTAACTTTATCAAATATAGAGTATATCTTCTCATACTAAAATTATCAACACACGTGGACTCAGCTATAGCTCTAAATAGATAAAGAAATGGGTAGCAACATAGATGTGTAGCAACATAGATGTGTATATGTGTACATGTAAGTTAAATATATTTAAAAAAAATTCTCATTCACTGATATTTCAAATGGCTGTATACTTGTAAAGACATAATTTTGTATGTGCATAGATGTGTGCGTGTGCATAGTTTTGAGTGGTTACCAAAGTCTATACTTATTTTCATAAGTATATGTGTCCGTCTGTAAATATATCACTGAAAGGACAGATAATTTAGTATAATTAATATAAGTGTTTTTAGACATTTTTCTCAGTTTGCCCACTGAATAGGACTCAGGTGTGGCATACTCAAGTATTTTACTTTATCAGCCTCTGAGATGGATGTTGCCTTCTTTGGGGTTGTTGTCATGCCACATCTGCAAAAAGGAGAGCAGGGCAAGAAGTGTGACAGTCGGATTGAAGAAAGTATAAATGAGAAGGAAGAAATGCAAAGAAAAGATTAAAATGCAGGGTATACGTATAGTTGATAGGAGAGAAAAAGAATGAATTGAAGAGATGTTACCAGAGAAGAAGTTCTGCTTTCATAATCTATCTCTACTTTATAAATATAGAGAAACATATATCTTTGCTAAGGGCAAATTAAACTGGTGTATGTTTTGGAAGCAGATGACATCCTTTGTTTCTTGGTAGTTATTTATATCAGTATTAGTTTACTGACATGTATATTGTCAGGGTAACACAATTCCAGAAAATGATGTGATATCTTAGCCAAGATATCACCAATTTCCTAAATAGGAACAGAAAATACAGTTTTCCTACTCTGTAACATGAATAAATGAAGTAGATCCCTGAGATTTATAGGAAATCACTGTTTTTGAAAAAATTACCCAGTTAAGGACTTAGTCTTGCAAACTATTGACTTTAAATCACCCTATCGTTACACAACAAAATGGAAAGAGAGTATACAGATATCCTGACCAAAGGTAAAATAGAAATATAAAGTAGCTACAGACCATAAAACTATAAGCAGGAATATCTTTTCCATTTCCCTTAGTAAACCAAATAAAACATCTTACTCAGCTTTTCTCTGCATAGTCAGCTTATA
>CAUYSK010118773.1:0-20038 GCA_963575035.1 Avahi laniger | reverse complement strand
GATTTTGGTCAAAGGGTACAAACTTTCAGTTATATTAATAAAATGAATAAGTTCTGGTGACCTAATGGACAGCATAGTGACTATAGTTAAGAAAAATATATTGTTTACTTAAAATTTGCTGAGAGTAGATCTTAAGTAGTTTGACCACACACAAAAAAAGTATGTACGATGATGGATGTGTTAATTAGCTTGATTGTGGTAATCATTTTGGTGTTGATCAATTAGTACCAATTTAATGGTAGGTACGTGTCATGCTTGTTTTTCCATTCTTGTGATACTTCGCTTAGAAAAATGGGCTCCAGCTTCATCCAGGATAGTAGTTCAAAGTAGAACTACTATTTGATCCAGCAATTCCACTACTGGGTATTTACCAAAAAGAAAAATAGACACTCTATAAAAAAGACATCCACACTCAGATATTCATAGCAGTACAATTCACCATTGCAAAGATGTGGAAACAACCCAGTGCCCACCAATACATGAGTGGATTAATAAAATGTGGTATATGTATACTATGGAATTCTACTAAGCCACAAAAAACAGTGCTGATATAGCACCTCTTGTATTATCCTGGATAGAGCTGGAACCCATTCTATTAAGTGAAGTATCCCAAGAATGGAAAAACAAGCACCACATGGACTCACCATCAAATTGATATTAATTGATCAACACTTAAGTGCATATATAGTAATAACATTCATTCAGTGTTGGGCAGATGGGAGGGGGAAGAGGGAATGGGTATACATACATGTAATGGGTGCAGTGTACACCGTCTGAGGGATGGACCCGCTTGAAGCTCTGAGTCGGGTGGGGCAGGGCAATATCTGTAACCTAAACATTTGTACCCCCATAATATGCTAAAATAAAAAAATTATTAAATAGAGATAGAAAAATTAAAAAAATAAAAAGGATAGCATGATAATTTCAAGTGAACATTGGAACATTATATGGATAGTCACATCTTTAGAAGACAGACAGAAGAGCTCAGACTTTGATGAGAGAATTCTAAGAATTTGGAGACACTTGTGTACTGCCATGTGACCTTGGATAAGTTAATTATATAAGCCTTTATTTCCTCATGGTAATAATGGGATGATCATTTTAGCTATTGTGTTATTACTACGATTATACATCCAATGCTCGATCAGTGAGAGTATAAAATCACAGACCCTTCAGGACAATTCTGAAAGGCCAGGCCCAGAGCTGCCCATGGGAGAGACAGAGACCTCTCCTACGACTACTTGGAGCCCTCCTGCCCAGTCCTGCTTTCCTCACTCTCAGGTGTTGATCATAAGAGCATTTCCCATTTAACTTCCTGCTCACAAATCTTCATCTTAGAGTCTACTTTTAGAAAAGGCTGACCCGAGACACTGTTATATGGTAAAGATTTAATCAATGTTAGTAGTGATGAGGATGATGGTTATGAAGCTGAAGGGGGATATAGAAATGTGAACTTCATTGTTTCATTTTGATAAAGTCAATCTTAAATATGTACAGAAACTGTTTCCTTAAAGTACTAAATATGTTCTCTAATAGCATAGGACAAGTCTTATGTTAAAAGTAGAGCTGCTGACAATTATGGCTGGCTACTCTCCACTAACAATCAGCTTAATTAGTAGATTGTTTCTAAACTGACACTTCCATTTTCAACTCAGTGATCGTTTAGCTATTTCTATTTTCGAGCTTTTATCACATTGAATAAGTGTCGATCAAAAATTTAGAAAAATAAAATCCCTCTAGACAACAGTTTCCTCCAAGGGCCTTTTATACACTAATATTCCATGATTCTGTAATTTTGATGATGGCAATATCTGAATAATACATTCTCTGGGAAATAAGGTCATTTAAATACCAAAATTGTCCTTAACACCTCATAAGTTATGCAAAGCAGTGGTAGCGTGAAACAGACAATTCTAGTGGTAATACACAAACTGCAATTGAGAAAGTGTTAGAATGTCCAGAAAAATAATCCCGGCTTTTGTCCTAACAGAATCATAGGGGCAGTGATGCATAATTTGGCCTACTTTGGATGCTGGAAAGCTACTAGTAATGGACAAATAATGGCATACAAATTGTAGTGCTTGGAAGGACATTGGAGATGTCAAATCTTCTCTCTTCTTTGGCAAATAAACTGAGGGCCAGTAAAACTAAAGCACAGGTCCGTGGCCATCAACTAATCAGGGACAGAGCCCGTATTCCAAACCAGCTCTTCTCACTTTTCTGGCCACTTTACCTGGACTCTGCCTACATGTTCTTTTTCTCTTAGACCTTGGGCCAACCCAAGAAAACTCTTTCCCCTGTTCTTTTTTATTGCCAATTATTCTATGTCCTCAACTTGAGCCCAGGCAGATCTTCTTTTCTTTAATATCCCTTTATAAAATTTCCATCTGGGAATTTTTCCAAGATATACATTTTTCTATCATATCTGAAATAACTGTAGCTATTATTAAATAATGCATGATGCCATAATACACATATTCATGTGCTTTTAATAAATCCATTTGCTTTTTATATGATTTTTACCAATAGTAACAAAGTTATAGACAAATGTAGTGAAAAAATTATCTCATCATTTACAGATTTATTAGTGTAGCCTTTGGAACAAAAGAATAAAGGAAAATATTTTGTCTGGTTCACAAATTACTATTTTAATGTAAATGTGGGCCCCAATCAGTCACAAACAATACAATAGCAGTTTTTGGGGATGTTTTTTCCAATCATTTTACAAAGTTTGATAAATGACACTCTAAACTTTAGATTAAATAGTTCTCAAAGCCACTTTATGAAGACTATTAAAAGGTACTAAGAAAACGAATTTAGAAAAAGTGGAAAAGTAATTTTTAAAATAAATATTTTTAGGACATCCTGATAAAAAATGGTTTTGACTGGCTTCGTGGATGAGAATTTAAAGTCAGGAACTGGATGATCATAATAAACTGAAATTGGATCAAATGCTCTTGAACAATAAGTGTTTTTGACAGAATTGAAAAATGTGACACATTTTAAGTTAACTCATCACACATGTTAAATCTCTTAACATGTATTATTTATCTACATTGAAGATATCCCCTAAGACAAAAACATAATTTAGTCTGGTGGCAGTTTCGAAGGCAGATGTTTCTTAATGAGCTGACACTAAGTACAATCATTATTTGTGCAGTGAATTCCGTACAACACAGATACACAGATACCTGTCTGATTCCTTTGAATTATTCATAAACTAGATCTTTTGAGTGTTTCATATGCTTCCACCTGTATTTTGTACTTTAAAAACACATGAGTGCTGCAGATGAGAAGAGCATTTCATATTTCTAAATAATCCTGGGGAGGAAACCCCACTCTTTTTTTCCTAATCACTTCATTCTATAATTTTTACCAATTTTCCTATGTTGTTCTACTTTGGTAGAAATAAAAGATGGGGAGGTAAGACATCTGTGTTTAATTCTTGGCAATAATTTATGTGCTGCCAAGGATATGTTCTCCTTTTCTTATTTAGAAGTTTCCTTATAAATACATATGAAAAAATAAACCCTTTTAGCCAATATTTTTGAAACCAGGTTTTTGCATGCTGATATACTCCTGTGGTGAGGTAACTGTAAGAATATTTGTACTATATTAAGGCTCAGTCAGTAAGAAACTGAAAAAATTACTAGTTAAATAAAATATTTAAATCTGTTGCAGGGAGGGGGAATCAGTTAAATTTGGAAGTCAATCAGATTGAGTTTTTTTACTTAATTCAATTAGTTCTGTCAAAGTATCAATTGGTAAACTGCTGCTTAATAGGTATAATTTTAAAATGCTAATATTTGCTTCCACTAATCTTGTACCTGTCATGTACCAGGCTCTGGTTTACCCCTTTAAATATATAATCTCATTTAATCCCTACAATACTGCAAATTAGATGATATCATTCCCATTTCACAATGAGTGAAATAAGACTTAGAAAGAAAAAGAAGTTTGTCCAATGATAGACGAGGAGTAAATGGCTGAGTTGTAGTTGACTGTCTGGCTCCAAAGCTTTTGCAATTTCCATTCTATCATGTTGCACTTCTTTATATCTAATGTGCAAAGATTATAGTAGGAGTGTAAAAGCCATAGGCCATCACGGACTTGCCTCTCCCTCCACCAGCTCCTCCCTCTAGCCCTTCACCAACATTCCCTGATGGCTGGCTGAAGATGGAAAGTTGGAAGCAAACCTGGGTATATGTACACACATGCGTGCACACACACAGTTTAATCCATAGGGGATTGTAATATGACCACCCTGATTCAAAACACAGCACATCACAAGTGGGGTTGGAAGTGCTAAGCCCTATAGTGTAAATTTTCCTAAAGGCTTAGTCAAAAGCTGAGCAGGTCTCTTCCTTAAGCCCAAGCCATACCCACTTGTAATGATTAATTTTATGTGTCAACTTGACTGGGTCATGAGGGGCCTACCTATTTTGTTAAAAGTGATTTCTGGGTTTTTCTGTGTGTCTCTGGGTGACATTAGCATTTGAATCAGGAATCTGAGTAAAGCAGATTGTCCTCCCCAATGTGGGTGGACATAATCCACTCCAGGGTAGGCTGGAATAAAATACAAAGGCAGCAGAAGGGAGATTTTGCTCTCTGACTGCCCGAACACAGTCATCAGTCTCCTGTTCCCAGACTGGGCCATATATCCTTGGCTCTCCTGATCATCAGGCCTTCAGACTTGAACTGGAACTCACACCTTTGGCTCTTCTGCTTCTCAGGCCTTCACACTCAGGGTGGAACCACAGCACGGCTCTCCAGGGTCTCCAGCTTGCCAACTACAGATTGAGGATTTCTCAGCCTCCATAACCGAATAAACCGATTCCTTATATAATAAATAAACAGACATGTACATATAAACATACATATAGATTAATATATATATATGTATATACATATAGGTTCTGTTTCTCTAGAAAATCCTAATACACTCTTTGAGCAATCCTGTACCGCAAGCTATTCTGACACTCTGAGGTCTTATACTCTAGAACGGTACACTGTTTACTTGTTTAATACATTTATCACTTTTAAAATATTGAAACATCTGAAGAATCTCCTGGGAATGTACAGAACATTGAGGAATGACAACCAGATAAATTATGAGATAAAATTCAAGAGTTGTCCATGGTAAAAAATTGAGAAGAGAAGCAAAACTAACAGAGGTTGACAAAGCAACCTAATTCGGAGGAGGAGGGGATTTTTCTTTTTTTTAGAGACCTGGTCTTGCTATGTTGCCCAGGCTGTCCTCAAACTCCTGTGCTCAAGCAATCCTTCTGCCTCAGCTTCAGTCTTCCAAGTAGCTAGGATTTCAGGCACATGCCACCATGCCTAGCTTGATTCTGTTTTTATACTTATGCTGATCATCCTTGAAAGAGCAAATGTGGCTTACTAACAGTTTCCTGTTTGAATGCCACTGACTGTGCCATAGAATGACTAGTGCACACACATCAGCTGTGCAACTCACAGGCTCTGTTTATCTTTTGTTGATAGGTTGTCTGTGTGTTTCTGGTTTCCCACAACTAGTTGCTAAAATGAATTGTTATGCTCTGATTCACAATTTCCCCATTCCTCCTTACTACTGAATCCAATAACAAGAACAGAAAAACAAGAATCAATTATATGCTGTTCATTTGCCTCTACAAGTAGAAGCAAATACCCAGTGGTGGAAATATGCTTTACTCAAAGTTTACTCATTAAAAGAAAGACTGGATGTATAAAACCCAGATTAATTACCCCCAAATGACTGGCTGAGGTTGAATAAAATAATAGGCTCATTAACATTCAACAGTGGTGCTCAGAAAAGAGAGAACTGGAAAGAAAGATTAAAGCTAGATGAGAACAAGTATATTTTCAGTATGTGAGTTGGTTTTTTGAGGATGAATTCTTCCTCTATTCCAAATCAAATTTTATTGATAAGCTATTAATAATAATGCAGACTCAAGTGACAAATCCCTTGGGTTAAAATTCTAGCTTACTACTCGTATAACTTAGGCAAGTTATGTAACTTCTCTGAGCCTCAGTTTCTTCCTCTACACAATAAAGACTATTATGCCATCTACCTCATAGGGTTGTTTTGGTGATGAAATGACTTAAAACTCATGTAAATGACTTAAACAGTGCCTAAAACAGAACTATTTGTAAAGTACAGCAGCAGGGATCTAGAGAACCAGTCTGTCACCTGGCACAGAGAACTTGCAATCCTCATTTTTAAATAGTTTCAACTGGATTTAGCAGTCTTTTCCCTTTCAGAAATTATTTATTTATTTGTGAAAGGATTTGTTGCTGCTGTTCTTTTTAAGAGCTGGAAAACATCCCTTTGAATAAAATAAAATACTATAGTGAAAGTATTTGGAAAAGCATTACATTTATATAAATGTAAGGAAAGGAAAGAGTGACAAAGAAGAGCAGGTGCTCGTGCTTTTTTGGCGAATTATGACTTTTACTAAGATAACAATAATAAAAATTATACCACCTGTTTGTCTGACCAGTAGATAGTTTTAAAGCCACTACTGGGTTGTTATCTTCAAACCATTTTTAGAAAAGAATTATGCTATCTATCTTAACATAAGATTAAAAATTCTAGTTATCTTCATTCCCAATTTCCCAATGATAAACTCATTATTTCAAAAAATCGATTTGATCTAAATGCTACATTCTTTTTGCTAGTGCTGATGGCAGTGCTGACAACGTGTGGGTTGTATGCTGGGGACAGTTGTCTGCAGCCCATTTTGCACCCTTCGAACATCCTGGTCATTGAGATGACTATAGCTCAAGAGGCCAGATGAGAGAAGAGATGGTGAGTGACCACTGTGATGTAGCACAAGGATGAAAGGTCATTATTCATCATGACTTATGTCTGCATATGGCTAAGGTGTCATTTCAGTGTTATCCCTAAATACGAGTGTATATTTATCATCTCAGAAACTGAGATCTCATGATCTCAATTTCTCCTTTTATTTACATATGAAGTTCACATGGTTGATACAACCCTTCAGCCTACAATTTAAAAAATCAAATAGTGCAACACACAGTATAAAGTTCTCTGGACTTTAAGATCCCTGAGATGAAGAAGCAACACGTCCTTGAATATGCCACTCGCTAAGATATAGTCTATAGCATCTGCCCTGTGCCAGGGACACTATACCGCATTGGGCTAAGTCTCACTGAAAGGCCATGCTTGATGTCCCCACTGCCATAAAACACACAATGGAGGACAAAGTCAGCAATATTTTGAATTTAAAATGCTAGACGTACTTTGAAGCATCCAAGTGGATGTCATACATCTAAGACCTTCTTGTCGTTGCTTAGACTCTAGGTCGTATTTATTCGTTAGGCATTGATTCACTACAGGTACATATACGAATACCTGCTTTCCATGTCCCTTCTACCTTCCTACATTCCTTATCCTTATTAGGAACCTAAAAAATAATTATAGATATTTTTCTGCTGCTGCTAACAGGCAAACATAAAATTATACTAGGTGGAAAGTAATTTTTTAACAACCTAAACAATGTACAAACTGCAATGGGATTTTATCTGTATTACTATCCAAAGACAACACCTTATACTCCTAAATATATGGCTGCGTCATTGTCTACCCTTTACAGCTTCACTTGTGCTGAGCAATAACTCAGGGCCTCAGGAGCACTGAGGTAATTAACACTTGAAAATGTGACAGTTCCCGCAAAAGTGTAATTGCAGCCCTCGCCTTTTCAGCCTGGCATGATCCCTAACAGGAGATTATGGGAAATGGCTTCTGGATCCATTCTCCTCTCCCTTCTTAAAGTGATTACACTTTCTTATCAGTGGTGTTTGCAGGTGTCCTATTTAAAGGAACATAAAAATGTTCCTAGGAAATCAACATTTGGTAAGATGGTTCATAGGTATAGCGTAGAAAAAGAAAAGGACTTTAGTTATAAGTTCTTGCTTTTATTGCTTACTAATTTAGGTGGGTCTCCAAGTGGTGATTCCTTTATCAAATAAAATAGTGTCAATAATAATTGTTTGTTGATTTCATAGAACTGTGGAGAGAACCACAAAAAATGAAACATGTGAGCCATAAAATTCAAGAGTTGTCCATGGTAAAAAATTGAGAAAGGAAGCAAAATTAACAGAGGTTGACAAAGCAACCTAATTGAGGGGAAGGGATTTTTCTTCTTTTAGACACCTGGCCTTGCAATGTTGCCCAGGCTGTCCTCAAACTCATGGGCTCAAGTGATCTTTCCGCCCCAGCTTCAGCCTTTCAAGTAGTTAGGAAGTATAAAGAATACCACATAAAGTGTACCACAACTGCAAGAGAAGATTGTTTTCTACCTCTCTCCCATTCTTTTTTTCAGAAATATAGGCGTTTCATTACAAAGTTCTTGCTATAGAAAAGACAAAGATAACTGAATGAATGGTCATTACACACCTGGATGCCACCCAATTTAGGATTATTAAATGAGGTTCTCAGAACTCCTAGCTGAGAGCATGTGCTCCCGGGGAGACAGGAACAAATGACTCCATGTAAGAAAAAGCATATTAAACCAGCATGAGAACAGGCAAGGAACAGACAGGAGATGTAGAGTCTTTCATTTTTCTTTAATATGGGGTCTCTTCTTAGGTAAAATTCAAGCTCTGCAAAGCTGTTCCTCATCCTGAAGCAGAGAGGTGCGGTACAGATATTGTCAAGATTAAGGAAGGTCAAAGGGCTGAGAAGCCACACTGTTCCGTGGTTTTTAAGAATGTTGAAGCTGAATAATCTTAAATTTTATAAATACACATCTTCACAGTAGCTGGTACACTAGAAATGCAGGTGTTGAGGACTCTGAACTTAACACTAGACTTTTCAGAGACTGACACTCCTTTGGTACCGGTAAAATGTAGCTCTGTGCATGCTTAACATTGATTGTATAGGAAGCTTCTACAGCCCTCCATCTTTTGTGGAGGTTTAGTGATTCATTATAAAGCCCTGTGCTTATGAGAGATAGACAGAGGGAGATATGTATAATTTGGACTTTAATTGACAGTTGCAAATGACAAACTAATCAAATAAGCAAGCAGCACCTATTATAGAATGGTGTTTTACCAAAGCTCAGCACTGTCTGCTTCTGCTACAAGTTATATATACTCCGTGGAATGTAATTTCTTGACAAAAAATATGCATGGAATTTTACATGCACCATTATCCAAAGACAAGCCTTCTTACATAAGGAATAGAGAAGAGAGGTGCCATACTCTTACATTTATGGCGGAGTCATTGTCAACACTCAGTAGTTTCAACTGTGCCATGATATATCAGCAGGGAAGACATTCTGAGTTGTTTGTATGGGGTGATCACATCTTGTTATCCAGAGCTCACGTCTGGCTATAGCATGGAGCCACCCTACAAAGCTATTTAGGCTCCTACAAAGCTGTTTGTCAATATTAAGCTAACTGGCCCAGGTGAGAAATGAAGCCTCTAGCCTTAGTATCAAAAGCAGGAAGTTATAAACAATTGTGAGCTAAATGGCTAAAATTTAGCTAAGGGAACCATGACATTCTTCAATCTCAATATGTAATCATTTATAAGTTTTCCAAGTTTATTTCTTCTGGAGGACTGTACTTTATTAAGCCTAATTTTTACAGATTTCTTTTATACTTTTGTTGGTTTAAATAACTTTTCACTTGAAAGGAACCATATATTGTTATTACTTTGCTTTCTTAGAATATAATAAAGCTGATTTTGTCCATTTATTTCATGTCTTCAAGCACACACACATATACTCACAGTATTATGGCAGGACTAAATAAGCTATTGCAAGATCTACTTATATAGCAGGTAGTCTTTTTTAATCACATTTTTTCTGAACACCTACTTTCATCTGTCAATCCAGTTTCCTTTTAAATTACATTTGATGGCTTCTTTCCCTTGATTCCTCCATCTATCTGTGATTTCTGATCCACTAGCATTCTTATAATTTTTTTCAGCTCAACATAGTCAATGAAGTCATTTTATTATCAGGCAAAAATAATATTTCTCCACTTCTTTTCTTTGGTACCTCTAGCTTAACTGACAGGGTACTTTATAAAAACGAACCTTGCAAGAAGAATCAGGCGCTTCAAAAACCTTCTCAGAGCACATACACTCTCAAAGTTAGGTTAAGAGGAAAAAAATAAAACCTACTGGGCTTTTGTAGGTTTTTAGGTAAGAAATATGGCCAACAACTTCAGATTTCTTCCAAGCTTCTGTTTGAAAGATTTCCTTTAAAAAAAACTCTAACTACTTATGATCAGAAATACAGGAGAGATTTTTTATTTTCATCTTTAAATTTCACGTCATTTTCAAAGCATCCTTTCCATCTAGTGCAGCATGAAAAGGTTGTGAATCCAAGCCTGGCTGCTCAGATATCTAGATGGCTTTAAGGATGCATAGTGGTCCGAGAATTTATTTTCAGTATGTTAGAGAACTTAATGAAAATTGCTAATTTTTCTAAGATTGGGATGTACAAACTGACTAAAACCACCATGGGCTGTAATATATTAACCCAAGGTAACTATTCAGTTCCCCTCATGGTCATTAGTAATTCTGACTGCTGTTTTTTGTATCCATAGATTTTAATATAGAGGAAAGACATGAATTATTACTTCATAACATTTTTGCTTCATGGACACCATTTTTTAAAATATCACGTACATTAGAAATAAATTATTCAAGACCTCTTCGTTGACAGAAAACTTGGAAAATGATGAATCCCTCAGGGTCTGGTCATTTAACCTTACTTTGAAATTCCTTTAATTATACACTTTAAAAACATCCTCCAGAAGCCTTTTGGTTTGCTCTCAAACCACACCATATATAGTCTCCTTCAAACTCTGAAGATAAAATATTTATATTTCTCTTTTCTATTTCTTATGTAAGCAATCTGGAATTCAATATTTTTCAACTGTAATTACCCACCAATAAGAACAAATTCACTCCTTGAAAATCCCAAGGGAAAAAAGTAACAGTGTATGAATCACTGTGCTACCTATTTCACCCCATTTCTATTGTACTCTTACTCAGCTACTTTCTTGTCTCCTATCTGCATTAATTATCTATTCACTTCAAATCACAATACACACTCTCTTATATTTATTTATTATGTCATATCTAGTCAGTTCCTTGACTACAGCGTGTTTTCACTTCTGTCCTTCCCAACCACTCCATCACAAACTGTAGATGTTTTGCCCATCAGCATTATAAACACTTTTTGCTACTGTATACTTGGTGCTTAATCCTCTCTAGACTGATAATACTTCTTCATTCTTTAAAAAATTTTCCACAATAAGTAACTTTGTCTCAAATTTTCCCTCAGAAATTATTTCTTAATTTTTGTATGCTAATGTTCTGACCCTGCTGACACAGTGCTCTTGCGAATATCCACACAGCAGCAGCTGACAAAACAGGATTCTGCAAAGTGTGAAGTTTCCTAAAATAATAAGAATGACATTACCAAAAACACCTTGCTTCCACTGAAACATCTGAGACATAGCCATAAAAAAATCCACCTCTAAAGTTAGAATACATGGATATCAAGAGAAAGATATTCTTTCACAGGAATCAGGAAAAGGGCAAAGGAGTAATCCCCAAAGCTGGAAGCAGCCAAAATGTAACTGTAACCATACACACAAAAAAATGCTATAATTTTATGAAAAAGTTTTCAAGTGATTTTTAAAATGATGAAGCAAGAGCCTGAGATATGAATGAATTGTCTAGACACAAAATGAAGTGTCAAATACACGCAGATCCTAAACTATAGAAAACCTAGTTGGGGTTGTGAAAGCAATCACTTAAACACTCAGAACATGGGAGAGTGGGATTTATCAAATAGTTGGAACTTATAATCTTGGAACTAATGTGCTCAGGGATGAGTTAATAGATGTCACGTATTGCACAAATCCTGAATTTGTATTCATTAAGAATGAAGGAAAATCAGTAAATGTCCCATCAAAAATCTATATAGAGAAGCAGAGTTCATGTGCAAGAAATATAGGTTAGATGATGTATAACCAATTGTAAGCACCTAATTAGGTAGCTCTGATCATTTTAACAATAGGTGCTAATTATTGGGACAGCAGGCAGGTGACTTGGATAAACTATCATGGCAAACCTAAAGTTAACCAGCCAGGAAAATGTAAGATTATTACAAGTGTTTGTATAGGTTTTTTGTGTGTCAAGGCTGTTACAAGCATTCAACCATCGAATGCAGAACGTATCCTGTAGGCAAACCATCCTTCACTGCACCAAAGTACCCCCTTTGGGAAGAGCTCTGGGTTGGCTAACCAGGAGTCCTTCCACACATAACCCAATTTCTCCCACATACCAATATCTTCCATCTCTTCTCTGGTTTTAGGCTCAAGTTAGGTCTCACCCACCTCAAAATAAAAGTAAATGCCTTCTCTGAAGTCTCATGCCTTTAATTCTTGCCCTAGTGGATTTTTTCCCCCCTTTCAGAGTGAAGCTTTTCAACAACTCATGTAAGCCTGGCTTCAGTTAACACCAACACAGTCTCCCTAACTTAACAACAATGAACTAATTATAAATCATGGAGCTTACTTCAATTTCTCTCCCTTTTGACCATGGTTATTCAGCATCTTAAAAGTTCTTAAACCCTACTTTATTCTTCCTTCAAATATAACTTTCTGATTCAAGCTGTTCTCATCGGGAAACCCCTATTCTCATTCCCTTACATTACACTTATAGAAACAGACTTCTTTGATTCTCTGTCTCTGGTTTCTGACCGATACCACTCCCTTAGTCACACATGGCTGCCAAAATAATTTCCCCAAACCTTCTCCATTTCATTCTTTAATCAGATATTACAAAGGTGATTTCTGGTTAAAGTTGGCAAACTGAATACATGTCTTTTTCACCGTTACTTCCTGGAACCCCATTAAAATGACAGTAAAGACATTTCTAAAAATATAACTAGCAAGGACAACGAAAACAGGAGGGGAAAAGGAGCAGGGGATGGATGACCACCAGTTTGAGGAGCCTGAGAGATAGAGATAGGCGTGTCATCCCACTTAACAGGGCATAGAATATGAGCACCTAAGGACTGCAGGAGACGGATGCTAGTCAGGACTCCAAAAAGTCTCCCTTAGATGAACCACCAGGAAGAGTAAAAAGCATGAATGGCTGACTGGGTTGAAATCAAAAGGATTTATTAAAAATCTGCATAAGGAATAGTGGGATTCCCCTAGGTCTCCTCCCCTCTTCCAACTACGCCAAGTGACAAAGTGAATACATATTGGGTAGGCAAGATACAATTGAGATCCATTTATAGGTACTCTGCTATAAAAACAAACATGTACCAATAGCAGTTTTAAGTACAGGGTGTCCCCAAAAGTCGGCATACATAGGGAAAATGGGAAATTGCAGCTAAATGTACCTTTATAAAATATTCATTTTTACAAAATTTTCCTTTGTATGGAGATTTGTGGGACATACTATATATTAAAATTGATTAAAGCAAAACAAGATCTTCATTATCATTTACTCCAACACTGGTGTATAAGGATGAGGTAATTTAGACCTATCCATGGGAGCATCTTGCTCAAGTTCACTGTCTAATTGTTAACAAAACTGATATTTAAACATGAACCTCTTTACTCCCAACTCAATGCTCTGAAGTGGCTTTACAACTATAAACTTCAAGATTCTAACATAAGAAAACATGTTCAGATGAGAATGCCATCCTGTTGTTAAAAAGATGGGTAGGAGTGAGTATTTTCCCTGTAGTGGCTATAGGAGATGATATTTTTAAATGATTGGCTTCAGGTCTTTAGATAGACAGTTCTAGAGACTGGAATAGGAATTTATCAGCTTACTTTAACCAGAAAGGATATCAATTCTCTCTGATGAGATTTAGCATGTGGGAAGAAGTCATATACTTTATTTTATTTTCTGAGCTGAAATAACCTTCATCATCCATGCTTGCCAACCCCCTACCACAACCCCCTCTGCACTGTCTCCGTCACATACCAGGTCCTAACAGGTTTCAGGTGAAATGGATTTCCTACTGTGAAATAATTCTGATTTTTGAGTCATTCTCTTATGATTATTTTAGTATATATCTGTTTTCAGGGACTGGTTACATCTTGGAGAATTGATGAAATTAAATGCCTTATTTTATAAACCTGAGTAAAGACACCTGAACCAAAGAGCAACTGCTGGCCTGGCCTGAAACAGTCAAGAAACTCCCCTCTCGACCTCCATCTCCTCAATACTTACTGCATCAGCCCTGAACTTTTGGAGCAGCTCCAGTCTCCTTTATTATAGTTTCCCAACAGCTAGACCCATTAATTTCCTGTCAAAATCTTGCTTATTCCTCAGTATTTCCATAACTTTGCTAAACTTATCCTGCAATTCTTTTACAGCTAAATTTCTTTTATGCAAGTAGAAGCATCTGCTTATTCTGATCATTTCTTTACGGGACTTCCCCTCTGGAGTTGGAAGCCTGGGATCTAAATCCCAGCGCTACTTGCCAATTAGGACAAGCTGTTTTACCTCTCAAATTTCAGTTCCCTCATCTATAAAACAGGAATGCCATATATTATACTTTGGAGGGATGTGAAAATTGATGAGATAATGAATATGAAAGCCCTTAGCAAGATACATCACTAATAAACATTTGCTCATACAGCTAGAGCACAATGGTGTACATCAAAATGGAGTGGTAAAATTGCATAGAAATTGGAATTAGAGTACTAGGTTCTAGAACAGTCACTGTTCACTGAGTAAAGGATTCAAGGTAAATGATTAACTTTTCTGAATTTCATTTGTGTCATCTGAAAAATTCATTCATTCAACAAATATTTATTTTGAGACTTCTATAAGCCAGGCCATGTTCTAGGGTCTTGGGGAACATTAATTAACAAAACAAGCAAGGATCACTGTCCTCCTGGGATGGGAATAATCATAAAACCTAACTCACAGAATTATTATGAAGATTTAAAAAGATGCTTGAAGTGGAAAGTACTTGATAAACAGAGTTGTGTTCCACTGATGTTAGTTATTGTTACCTGCACTGGTACAATCATAAACTGGAGTGTCATAACATGGAAGATTTCATCAATCTCATTCTGAAGATAACGAAACGACACTGAGGTGTAAGTGACATTCAGGATCACACAGCCATAGAGCTGGTGCAAAGATTTGAGTCTCCTGCCTACCACAACAGTTCTATTTCCCCTGTATCACAGTGCCTCATTCTGTGGGGACCAAGTATGCATGCTGCACAAGTGAAGAAAATAGCATGGGTATGCTAATGATTTAAAGGTAATAATAAAACAAACTAAAAAATTGGTCTGCTTTAGGGACTCAAACAGATATTTGTACACCAATATTCATAATAGCATTATTCACAATAGCCAAAAGGTGGAAACGACACAAATATCCATTGACAAGTGAATGCGTAAACAAAATATGGTATATACAATCAATGGAATAGTATTTAGCTTTAAATGTAGACTCAGCTATGTGTGCTCATTTTTAGAGTAAGTTCATAGCAGTTAGGAATCACCCAAACACACTTCAGGTGTGCTTTGCATCTCTCACCCTTATGGTACTAAGGTTTCTGGATTTAAATGTTAGATTTAAAATTAACAACAGCGTGACAATTGTGAGAACAAAAAAATTAAACTTGGATTAATTCAATTCTACCATTTCATTTGATCACTTGAAGTTTTTATTTATGTTTGAAGTTTAAAACAGTGAAACAGAAGGTAAACCACAAGGGATAATATTTTTGTTGGGAAAGGCAAATCTTAGTTATATATGTATGTTTCTTTCACTTTATCATTATTACAGAAAATGATGTTGAAATATATGGCAGGGAAGAGGGTGTTGAAAAATGGTCTGCTGCAGGTATCAAACATGTTAAATATAACAATGCCTTAATAAATGCCTAATGAATTCAATGAATGAATGAATAATAAACTCAAAATGCAAATAATAATGTCAAAAACATATCATCTAATTCTCATTTGAAATAAATAAATCATGTACTTTTAAAGGAAATTACTTTAAAATATTCAGAGATTCTATCAGATGACAAGATTGCTAGAGCTGTAGGAGGAGACACCACACAGAAACATAGGGAAGTATCATTTTTTTTAAATAACTTTTTCTTCCTTTGGTCGGTTAACGTATGTTTGAAGTATCAGCCATGTTTATGAGTTTTCTGGCACATCTCTATGCTGAGGAGAAAACACACACACACACACACACACAAATTTTTCTATTAAGTTTCCAGTCCGATTCTGCTGATAGAATTAATGTTTTAATACTAATTCTATTTTCCATCTCAAAGACAACGATGTAGTTACTCTTTTTCTGGATAGACTTAGGTCGATTCTTCCCTTTCTCAACATAAAGAGGAAAATGGTTCACTATGGGTAGATTCAACAGACAACAACTCTCATGCTACACCATCTCCTTATACACACACTCTAGGATAAATCTCGATCAATCGAAATAATCTGTAAAACAAATGACTGGCTTTAATTTCATCTTTCTGAAGTATATGGTATATTAACTTTAATTGAGTTTTCTTCTTTTTAGAGACTACTACAGAGGTAAAGTTGTGTTGTATACAAATCATATAACTCATTTATTTAGTTCTCCTTCACGATTTCTTTAAACGGTTATTATTTACCTATGGGGTCAAGTTCACAGTGAATGCTGCCTTCAACTCTAAGACCAGATTACATCACTCAGGAGGTCAAAACTAACACCTTTAGTTGTGCACAATAACATCTAAGCTGTTGTACCACCAGGAACCAAATTTTCATTCATAAAACAGTGTGGACAGCTTACCTTAAACTGCTAGAGAGAAAACAGGTAGGCACAAACCCCAGCCTTGCTGAGTCTCATATTGATTTGAAAAACAGTATGTTAGGTAGTGTTTATTTTGGCCTGGGAGGGGATTTTTTTCAATTGGTAACCCACTGTGTCCCAAACACTGAATTATAGAAAGGTATTTTTTGTTTTGTTTGGATCTGTTTTATTCTCAAACAAGCACAAATGACACTTCTTTAATGTAAAATTAAATGTACTCACAGTTCTTGTGGTGCAATTTAAATATGCTTTCAGTATTTCCTCCAGAAATTCACATAGAGTGTAAAATGATTTGCACAGCTTGAGTTTCTTTTTTTATTGACATAAAATTAACTCTGCTGACTTGATAAAACAAAACTAAATTAAGCCAGAATTACATTAATTTTGGTTTTTTTAAAAAATAGCTGCTTCAGCTAAGATAGCCTTAATAGAAATATCCATTTTATGCTTTATTTAACTCTGTGGAATTTCTCTCTCGTTTAAGTCTAAGTATTAAACTGCTTCCTTTGGATTTTTTGTTTACTTAATAGTTTGGCAAGCATCAGTTTGGCTGATACTTTTTGTTTCCCTTTTATGAATTCAGATCTTCCAAAATGTGAAGATCACTTGGACTGACTAGGCCACTCAGAAAATAGAACAAAAGACAGTGTGGAGTAGAAGTAAAGCTCTAGTGCTTTCTGTCTCCCTTGGATGCACAGAATTTTCATAAATATATAACCAATAATACAGATGTACCATCTATCCCCTTTCCTTAATAGGGTATTTCTGTTAGAATCCACCTTAGAATCTTGCTCTATGATTCAACATTGTAACTAATCAAACAGGAGATTTTTCTCACTCCCTATTCTCAGAGAATTTCATGCTAAAAGTATGACATCTACCCAGCTGTCCCTGGCCTTGGCCTCCATATCAGATATCCATTGCCACCCAGTGTTGCATAACGACCCCAAAACATCAGAGGCATACAATTACTGTGTATCACTCATGCATCTGGGATGGTTGCCTAGGTGGCTGTGTTGATCTTGGCTGGGCACATTCACACATCTTGAAGTTGGCTAGCTGTCAACTCATTTGGGCTGTGCTTGGCCAGGAAGAGTAGGGCAACCCAGCTCTGTTCCATTCTAGGCCAGTATGTCAGTTTTCTATTGCTGCCTTAGCATATTACACACAAATTTGTTATTTCACAATTCTGTAGGTCAGAAGTCTGGGTTTTCTTAGCTGGTTTTTCTGCTTCAGGTTTCACAACACTGAAATCAAGCTGTCAGCCACCCAGGCTCTTACTGTGAGGCTCTGGGAAGAATTCACTTTCAAGCTCATTCAGGTTGTTGGCAGAATCTACTTCCTTATGGTTGTACATCTCAGAGCTGGCAGCAGTGCATTGAATCCTTCTCCTGCCTGGAATCTCTTGAGTTTCCTCTTCTGCTATATCTCCCCTCCTCGCTCCACCTCTTCTGCTCATCTTCTGACTTCAGCCTATGAGACTTTTCTGCTATTACATTGAAATCACATTGGCCCCACCCACATAATTCAGGATAATCTCATCTTGATGTCTGTAACCTTAATTACATCTGAAAGAAAATCTCTTTTGCTATGTATCATAACACATCCACAGGTTCCAGAGATTAGAGTGTGGACACACCCACCGCACTCAAGAATGGTGTCTTGCAGTGGCAGAGGCATGAGAAAGGGGAAGCCCCTTCACACAAGTACTTTTCATCCTTCAGTAGTCAGATAGAGTCACATGGTCTTGCCCAGTGTCAGAGTGGGAGACACAAGAGTTACATGGTAAAGGATGTAGACATGGGGAGGGTAAAGATTTGGGGTCATCGTTGTGATCTACCATAAATTTCTAAAGACAACAGTGTGATGACAGTGTTTAGTATTAATATGCTAACCATCCCCAAACCCCATGTGGTAGATAGGAGTAAATGTCTTCACAACCTAGAAGTGGTCCATAATGCAGAATCAACCATGCAGTTACCATCAGCCTTAACACAATGTGAGCAGCTTTTGGTCAAAGACTATGTCTTGTCCCTCACAATGGCTGGCATATAGCAAATGCTCAAAATAAAAATAATATTTAGGGCTAATATTCTATGCCAGGAACTGTCCTGAGTAGTGAACATATGTTAATCCATAATAATTCTATGGGGTGTTATTATTATATGCCCTGCACATATACACTATATAGATGATAAAACTGAAGGAAAATGATGCTAGGAAACTTGTCTAAGGTCACATAACTAGTAAGTGGTAGAGCCAGTATATGGACCCAGAAAGTGCATGAATATTTGATAAAATAAGCATCTGAGATTCTCACAATCCTTATAAAGTATTGGATCACTTTCTTTGAGTTTCAGAAAAAAATTGCAATAACAATTTTGATTTTTAAAACACTCTAAAGGTTACACTACTGGATAGAAGTCATGTATTAAGGATAGATTCAATTAATCACCAATCATTTATTGGATGTACACTATAGTACAAAGCCTCCAGGTCAATGCTGGAGGATTTTAAAGATGTCTCACTGCCCTCAAAATCAATAAAACACGTATTATAGGCCACAAGTACACCAGTGGGTACAGGACAGGTGCTCAATAAATGGGGCTTGGCTGAATAAGACATACACACACAATGCATAACAATACTTACCTCAGCATAAGTGCATGATGTGTGAAGGTGACTAGAGCTCAGCACTGGAGAGATCAAGGACACCTTCACAGAGGAGGTAGGATGTGAGTATAGACTTTAAGGGTGGCTAGAAAGAAAATAGGGTTTCTCTGAGAGAATCTTTGAAATTTTGTCCTAAAAACAATGTGTTTCAAGACCTGTGTTGCATGTGTGCTTCACTCCATTTATTCATTCATTCATTTGGAACATGTTTATTAAACCTTCCATCTGAGACATCACTCCAAATAAGCAGGAAGTAGATCAATGACTATGTTGCCCCTCCTCCCATAGGTATGGAAGGGTAGTATTGATGGGAGGAATATGTAACAGAGGAAATGAGTAGTCACCCTCCTCCCATAGATATGGAAGGGAAATTTTTTTTTTTTTTTGAGACAGAGTCTCACTCTGTTGCCCAGGCTAGAGTGCTGTGGCATCAGCCTCGCTTACAGCAACCACAAATTCCTGGGCTTAAGCAATCCTACTGCCTCAGCCTCCCGAGTAGCTGGGACTATAGAC
>CAUYSK010118772.1:0-12833 GCA_963575035.1 Avahi laniger | reverse complement strand
TTGCCAAGGCAAAATCGTGTGTTTTTTTACGTCTTTTGGTATATGGCTACTCCATGGTGAAAAATTTTCATGTACAAATCCCAAACCAAAAAAAAAAAAAAAAAAAAAAAAAAAAAGAAGTGGAGTTGGCCGGCCGTGGTGGCTCAAGCCTGTAATGCTAGCACTCTGGGAGGCCGAGGCTGGCGGATTGTTTCAGCTCAGGAGTTCGAGACCAGCCTGAGCAAGAGCGAAACCCCCGTCTCTACCAAAAATACAAAGAAATTAATTGGACAGCTAAAAATATATAAAAAAAATTAGCCGGGCATGGTGGCGCATGCCTGTAGTCCCAGCTACTCGGGAGGCTGAGGCAAGGAGGATCGCTTGAGCCCACGAGTTTGAGGTTGCTGTGAGCTAGGCTGACGCCACGGCACTCACTCTAGCCCGGGTCAAAAGAGTGGAGTTTATGGGACCTAAAATATGCAAAAATATTCCATATTATTTGTACTCAGGGATTTTTAAAATTAAGCTTGCTCAGAGTTTCTTCCATATTGATGCTCACCCACACCCACCATTTACAGACTCTAGGTACTTGGGGTATCTGCCTAGACAGTTGTCAAGGAAACTGCACCTGGAAGACAGTTTTACCACGAGACAACATCTTCAAGATCGTCTTTCTTGCCATCCTGCATGACCTCTATGACAATTTTCCCTTCCTCACACTGTTCTGGCACTTTCTCTGATTGTTATATGTGATATCAGGGCACTTTTCATAGTATGTCCCTGTTTGAGGAGCAAAAAAAAAAGAGAATACCTTTCTTGGGGTTTCTCGGGAGTATAGAGAGGTTGAGGGCCATTACTATTTTTGAGGGTCCCATATATTAAGAAGAAACACGAAATAGAAATACAAACATTTGACTATTAACAATACTTATATTTAATAGATGAATCAACATAAAAACGATGCAATAAAATCATATTATGGAGAAGATATTTACAGAATGTATAATATTTTGTAGAGTGCTTGGTCCCATAATGGGGTATAAATTTAAAGTTGTGTTTTGTATGGCTTCTTTCAAGCCTGCTAGTTAATCTCTGTGACCTAATGAACCTCATTTGATGATATTGTCAGCAGTCTACATATAAGGCATTTCCTTAATTTTCTTAAATCCCAGACACTGGGAGCAAAGGCCCTCATGGCTCATTTGTAATTTGTCTTGGCTTTTCTGGATTAGCAAATTAGCAGCTTCTGGAGCACAGAAATGAGACCTTTTACATAGTCTTCCTTTACCTAGCCATAGAATAACATCTGGCAAATAGTAGGAGCTCAATAACAATATGTTCTCACATATACATTTTTTTTTGAATTCTGCAATCATCTTTAATGTAGCGATTATTTAACAAGAAGATTCTTCTATTCCACAAGAATCTGAATATGGACATAATGCTCTCTTTCTTTCTTCCTGGAGGCAGAAATGTCAGTTGAAGGCTATTGCAATATCCAAAGACATGATTATGGCCAAACCAACAAGGTAGTGCTGACAAAATTAGTGAGAAGTGGTTGAATTCTAAATATATTTTGAAGGATTTGCTGATTAGATTGGGGGTGTGAGAGAAATAGAAAAGTCATATATATCTCCAGGATATTTTTCTGTAACAACAAAGTTTGCATTTACTGAGACCTCAGGAGGAACACAGGAGGTGAATAGGAAGTGATCAGAACACAGTCACTTTTCTCTTCAAATCTTTCTCCATCACACGACCTCACCTTCATACTCTATCACACTGAATTATTTGTATTATAGTTCCTCAGAAACCCTTAGCTATCATGTCTTGTATTTGTTTCTTTTCCCTAGAATGCTCTTCTTGACTGTCTGGCATTTTGATTCAAAATCTGCCACCATTCCAGAATTAGACAATTGCTAAAGCAAAGTTAATATAGCAATCAATTTTGTTTTCATTTATCTCTGTAGATAAGTGCCATCATGATGGCCTTTACTAAAATACTGGTTCACATTCTGGGTAACTATAAGAAAAAGAAACAAAAACGCAGCCTAGCAGAGGATGGTTTCGATCCATCGACCTCTGGGTTATGGGCCCAGCACGCTTCCGCTGCGCCACTCTGCTTCCTAGCAGTACTGTTCTTCTACTACTATACTTGACTCGTGCTTAGATAATCTTGTGCTAAAACAACCTGTGAGAATTTGTCCATTTATTTTAATGCCGTGACTATCAAAGGTTGCCAATTCTCTTTCGAATAAGGCTGTTTGCTACCAGAATCAACACAAAAATGAGAATAGAGAAGTAAACATTACCACACTGGTGAGTTACTGGGTGCAGATGTGAAGGTGGCTAGCTATTTAAATGAGAATTACACATTGTTAATAAACAGGAGAGGGAGAAGCAAGCTGGTAATGTAACACGGGCCTCCGCGCGGCGGGCGATAATTCTATTTCCGAACCATTAACCAAACATGTTTTTGCCTTCGGAGAGAAAACCCTTTTAGTCAGATTTTCCTCGGCTTGGGAATGGAGAGGGTGGAAATGTGGTATTTTTCAAACTCTTCGCAGGCGGTTTTGGTCCGCAAGAGCTTTACAGCGAGGAGCGGAAATGCAGAAGGCACTGCAAAACGTAGGGACAAAGCTGGACTCCGCATTCAATGGAGGTTGCTGCAGTCCCAATCGTGTGGACCAAGGTTCCTGTGCAATCGTCCCAAAGCATCCCAAGCAGCAAATAAGCGCTACAAAATGTCAATTGTTTCAGTGTGATGTAGTTGTTAAAATCGCTCCAAAATTCCAATTTGGATATGAAGGACTTGCGAGAGAAGCCTCCGCGCAGAAGGCGCTCTGCGTGCGCAGAACGGAGTCGTTCGTGATGTCACTCCGGGCTGGGTTGTGAGAGGTGGGGCCAGCAGACAAGATCAAAGCTCCCGTATGTGCACCTTCAGTTTTCAATTAGGTCCGCACTCCGTGCATATAAGGACATTGCCTCAGTTCAACATACGCTTTTTTGAAAGTGGTTTTAGAAGAGCTTTCGTGATGTCTGGACGTGGCAAAGGTGGTAAGGGGCTAGGCAAAGGGGGCGCTAAGCGTCACCGTAAGGTGCTGCGGGACAACATCCAGGGAATTACTAAGCCTGCTATCCGGCGTCTGGCTCGGCGCGGCGGTGTTAAGCGCATTTCTGGCCTGATTTATGAGGAGACTCGCGGGGTTCTCAAGGTTTTCCTGGAGAATGTGATCCGTGACGCTGTCACTTACACGGAGCATGCGAAGCGGAAGACGGTGACTGCCATGGATGTGGTGTACGCTCTCAAACGTCAGGGGCGCACTCTCTATGGCTTCGGCGGCTGAAGACTCCGCTTACACAATCCAAGTTTTTCGTTGCTCAACCAAAGGCCCTTTTCAGGGCCGCCCACATTTTTCTGAGAAAGAGCTAGCATCTTGCATTATTGATTTATTTTGTTTTAGGTTGCCGTTGGTGAAAATGTAATTCTTGAGTGTGTGCGTAACTTACAGCATTGTTAATTTGTTTGTGTTATTGTTTCATTTATGGCTTGTGCATAAAAATACGTGACACTGCTTTATTTCTACCTTCAGGTAGTTGTTAGGTGTGAGATTAACTGGTTCCCTTAATGTTAGGGGAACTTCTGAGAAATACTGTTGGGAAGCTTACGGGAAAATTCCGCTAAACCGCAAAAGAAAGTATAAAACGTGACGAAAAGGAGGAAACTGCTCAGAATCCGGTGGCGGGTTCTTTCTTAGCCCGCTGGCGAATAAACTGCGGGTCTCCGATTCTCCGCGTTTCGCTCGGTTATTCCTTCTGGGACCAGTCGCTGTAGCACTTGCCGTCACATTAATCCTCAAGTGGTAGAATGGAGAAGCTAGACTGGGACTGCTTTAAGTCCGCGAGAGGTTTCTTAGTGTTTAAATGCAGTTCAAAGTCGGGTTCGCAAGGCTCTCGAGTATTGCGGAGAAGGTGAACTACCGGCAACCGCGTTAGCTGGCCCAAAATGGCGGGCGGGGGAGGACAAAGGAAGCCGGCGCTGGGGCTGCGGGCGGGAAACGAAGGCGACGTCAGGGAGACTGCCTCCGGGCAGGAGGACGGCCGGGAAACTGGCGGCGTGTTCCTTGCTGCTTTCTCCGGATCACTACATGGCTTATGAAAAGCACACTCGAGGAGTGCTTGCCAGTGTTGTTTGGTATAGATGCTAATGTATTTATGACTTCGTCATGAAAACATTAAAAATGTAGAATAAAACATATCAGTTAAACTTGTTAGCAGCTAGCCATGATAGAGAACAGTGCCCTTGCAAGCATCAGAACATTTCACCCCACGTTAAGTATGCACTGCTAAAAACTTCCACATAGTATCTCACCCCTAACTAAAACTGAATTTCTTAAGATTATATTCAATCCACATTTAAAAAAATCCCACTTATGCTCTAAATGTCTTGGAGATAAGGTTTGTTTAGTGAAAGATCTAGTCATGACTGGTTCTGTCTCAATTCTCTGAACTGAAAATAGTCTTCTTCTCCTCTCCTATCCATTTTTGGGCACTGATTTGCTGGAGACCAGAACTGTAGAATATTCTTTGGATTGATTTGTTTCCTAATAAGATCATTTTACTTTTCTATAGTCTCTATGTCCTGTAAAGTAGATGTGATTTCTGTAGACCTAATTGAAATCAGGTTAATATGCTTGTCAGGAACAATTTATAGATATGTACATACTTTTGTACCACATCATAGTTACATGATGTCTGGTTTATGTAAAGATGATAGAACAATGGCAGTTTGGGTTTACAGTGATAATCCCATTGTAAAATCAGTTCTTTCTGGTGTCCAGCAAGTAATCTGTAGGGTGATAATTTGAATCCAGGAAAATCAATGAAGTTATTTTGAATTTGCTTTTTTTTTAATGATTTGGACTTATACATAAATATGAAAAGAATCAGATGTTATTACAAGTAAGTCATTGATTTGAAGGGAAAAACTAATATGAGGATGTTAATTTAACAGCAAAAAAATGGAGCACATAAACTATGTGCCAGTCACTGTTTTCTGCTCTGGGAATTATAACAGTGAACAATACTGAACAATATTTCTATATTCATGGAGTTTACATTTATTGGGCATGGGTGCACAAACTAAACAAGTAAAACATAATGTGTCAGGTAGTACTGAGTGCCATGAAGATCACTAAAGCAGACAAAGGCATAACATGTGGAGGGAAGAGGTGATATTTTTAAATGATGTGATCATGGAAAGCTGTACTGATAAAGTGATGGTTGGGGAAAAATGACATTGAGAAGGTGAGGGAGTATTCCAAATAGTAGACCAAGTAGGAAAGCCTGGAGATAGCAAGGAGGTATTGTGGCTGGGCAAAGGGACACAGTGTATTAGTGGTGGAGGCTGGGAAAACTGATCGGTTCGTATATATTTTGAAGGGAGGATTGATAGTTTTTTTCTGAGCTAGTGAATGTAGGGGATGAAAGAAATAGACAATTTATGGATAATTCCAATGATTTGAGCCAAAGGAACTGGAATGGAAGTGCCAGTTGCTAAAATGGGGAAGAAGGAACAAGTTTTGGAGAGAATTCCAGACTTAGCTTTGGACATCCAGAGAGAGTTTTAGATGCCTGCTGCAAATCTAAGAGGAAGATATGAAATAGGCAGTTGGATATAGGCAGTCTAGAATTTATGGAGGAGGTCTGGCTTTAAACATATTTGAGAGTCCTCAGAGTATAACTGCTCTGAGAGTAAAAACACCACAAGATGAAATAACATCTTTAGGAAAGAGGGATGATAATGAAGAGAAGCAGTTCAATGACTGAGCCCTAGGTCAGAGAAATAAGGAGCGTTTGCTGTGTATAGATGACATGTACATTCCTTAGTTTCACAAGTACTTTCTCCAGTAATTTTCCCTGTCTTGTGTAGTTCTCAGAACAAACAGAATAAATATTATCTCTATTTTACCGATGTGGAAAAATGCCCTCAGTAATGAGTATACAATGAAATTGGAATTCTCATTTAAATAATATATTGAAGTTAGAGCCATGGGAAAATCACTTTGGGTACCCAGTGATAAATATTCACACCCTTTCTCCAAAATTCACCTACTTTCCCCACATATTTTGCATGCAATTCCAGGAATTCTCAGGTCTTCTGTGGCCTCTCAAGCCTATCTGTGGAACTTAGCTCAAGAGCCCTATATTCTACACTGCCTTTTCTCCTCCTTTAGCTTGGCTGCTTCTCATTGCTCTGAGAAGATGGACCTGGAGAATGAAAAATCTCTGTCTGATTCTGTTGAACTGATGTTTCTTTGTTCCCTGTGGAGGTACTGTGTATATTTTGATGATTTGGAAATGAAATCACCAGCCCACAGATTCCTCTTGAACTTCAGACTCAGAGACCCTGCTACCTACTTGACATCTTTACTTGAAAGTACAATTAATACCCACTTCCATCTTAAACACGCCTCAAGCAGAATTTCTCACATTAGGACTGTAAAAATAACTTCTCTTATCGTCTTGAAATTGGTGAATGGTATTTCTACCCTTTCATTTGGAGTCATTTTTATTTTTCTACATCCAATCCATGAGCAAGTCCCATCAGCTCTACCTTGAAAAGACAGACTGCAACCATTTCTTATTTTCTCATTCTCATTGCTATGGCTCTGATCAAGCCACTGCCATCTCTTGCCTTTATTATTGTAGTATCCTCATCACTACAGCAGCCTGATGGATTGCAATAAAGGGCAGATCAGATCAGGTCACTCCCATGCATAAAAACCTCTAAACGGCCTTCATTTGGCACAAAGGAAAATCTGAAGTCCTTTCGGTGGCTACAAGGCCCCACTCCCTGCCCCTTGTTTGCTCTTTGGCCTCAAATCTCACTGTTCTTCCTCTCCTTCCTAGCCCAGTTTCACTAGCCACTCGAACTTGCTTGAAGGATGTATCTCTCTCAGGAACTATGTATTGACAGTTCCCTTTGCTTGGGTCACTCAGCTTCCAGATCTCTGTGGGTATTGCTTTCTCACTTCCTTCTGGTTTGTATTCAAATATCATCCTTTTGGTGAAGCTATGACTACACTGTTAGCATTGTACGCCATCTGCACCTCCCTGCTTTATTTTCCTCTGCAGCTTATTTGGAGAGACAAAACATGCCCCCATGAAAGTGAAGCAGGAATGAAATACTATATAGGAAGTCACAAAAAGTAGAATTCATGTCAGTATTGAAAGTGATAGTTGATGCTTGGACAAATGGCTTGGTGCCAGATTTTGGAGCCCTGTTAGGCCAATGACAGAAATATTCACTTTAGACAGCAGAGATCCAGGCAAAATTCCCCAACCCCCCCTTGATTTTGATTTCTCTCAACTTTTACAAAACCAGTTATCTCACTGAGAATATTAAATTTTAATTATGTGTTTAATTTATCTGAACAAGTGCCTAGATGAATATGGATAAAATGAATACAAATATAAATGAATTTATAATTGATAAAATGAAATACTTCAGTGTACATGTGAAGTATTTCCTTTTCGTGGTAGAATATTTCAAGAAAAATCCTTTAAAAAACAGGTCTTGTATATTAGCAGCAATTTTTGTATGGTACCCTACTTGTCTTTTCTGGGCATCTACAGACTTTTGGGGTATAAGGGGTAATTCTCTTATAACCAAATTTCTAATACAAGAAACATTTCAAAGTTTATGGAGGTTCTGTCTTTTTATGAAAGATGAAGTGATTTTTTGACTAATATATTTGTATGTTACTGTTCTTTATTCGCTTTTAAACTTATAATTCTAGATATTATAAAAGAATATATTAAATTCATATACAAGTTATAAAGGTTAATATTATGACCATGTCCGACCCCAGTGACCAACCAGATATGACAAATATTTCCAATAACCACTTTGACATAATCTCTCTTCCTCCTGCTACTCCTCCCAGAGGTAACCATGGTCCTGAATTATGTTATTTCCTTGCCTTAGAACACCTGATGTTTTTCTGGCCCTTCTAGTCACATTGCCCTATTTTGCTTCACTTTCCCATTTGATCCTCTTTGATGTCACTAGGGCAGTATTTTGTAAACAAGAACATATGCTTTGTGTCACATGAATTATTAGGTGGTTCATAAATAATTCTTAGTCTATTTTTTCCTTTATGTTAGGAAGCCTTTCTTGTGCGTTATTTTTCAATTTCTTACTAAGGAGTTGTATCTTAAAATCATCTATGCATTTTTTTGTATACCAGACCTAGCTAGCATAATCCCTGGTACATAGTGCTCAATAATTGAATTACTTTTATTTTTCTTCACATAGTACAGAGTGACTTGGAGAAAAAAGGGCTTGAGGGAGAACTTAACCTATTTCTTAACCACACCACTGGGAATTTTGGAGAGAGCCAAATAAAGTTCTTTACAGGGGAGTTGATCCTTTCGCCCAAAACAATGTATCAGCACTGTTAACCTTTTGGTATTGAGCATTTAGTCATTTCTTTTTTTTTTTCTTTTCCCGTAATTATATTAAGAATATAATATAATAATTAATATAATGATATATAAATGAGAATACACTATTTAGCAATTTGCTTTCCTCCCATACTATACCATGAATATATTTTGTGTTTATTTTTTCTATCACTTTTTTTTAAATAGCTGCATAGTATTTCATTATGGATAAAACCTGTTTTAAGCCAAACTCATACTCTTCAACATTTATATGTCCAGCTTTTAGCTAAAATAAATAGAAATATGGGCAATATTAAAATAAATTTAGAAATTAGAATCAATAGGACTTTATATGTTATTAACTATACGCAGAAAAGGAAAGCTAATAGTAGAGGGTAGGAACCAGATTTCAAATTTGGATGAATAAGTGGAGCTGGAGGCAGTATAATGAGGCCTGTCTTGGTCCTGCTGAGTGTGAGATGCCTGTTGAATACTTAATTCATGTCGTGTTTAGAAGCTTAATCACCATACTTGTTATGGGCTAAATTATGTCTCCCTCCCTGTCTCCCTAAATTCATGTGATGTCCTAACACCTAGTACCTGCAAATGTGACTCTATTTGGAGATAGGCTCTTTAAGGATATAAAATAAGGTTATTGGGGTGGGTCCTAATCCAATGTTATTGATTTCCTTATAAGAAAAGGGGATTAGGGCACACATACACACAGTGGAAAGGCTATGTGACAATAGACGGAGAAGACAGCCAAGGAGAGAGGCCGCAGAAGAAATCAGCCCTGGTCACAGGGTTGATCTTGGACTTACAGCCTCCAGAATTGTGAGAAAATTAATTTGTTTAAGCCACCCAGTCTGTGGTACTTTGTTAAGGCAGCCCTAGCACTCTAACACACTTCTCAAATATTTTCATTCTGTAATTATTTTTCTCTGGAATTTTTGTAATGTTATGCCTGCTTCTCTGCCTTGAAAGACAAACACACAGACTAATGAATGTTGTAGGGGAGAAATTTATCTTTTCCTCCTGCTCATCATTGGTTCGTTGGCTGGAACTTCTGTAACAACAAGCCAGGTTAACAACAGAAGAGCATACATATTTAATATGTTTTCTATGATATTGGAGCCTTCATAAGGAAATAAAGACCCAAACAAGGAGTTAAATCTGAGTGTTTTTACACTAGGTTTGATGGAGAATGGAGAATTGTGCAGAAATATAATAGGACAAAAAGAAGAGTATGAGCTAAGGGTAGCAAGGAGAAACCTAGCAAGGCCTATTTGTTCAGTTTCCTCTCAGACTCTGTAGGTCTCATATGAGGGTCTTATGATCTGCTTCAGAGGAGAAGCATGGGGGAAGGTCAGAGAGCCCTTCTTGCACATGCGGTTTCTCAAATTCCTTCTCTTTAAAATATTCAATATGTCAAGATGTCATATTTTGGATTAGTGTGTTCTGAACTCCATTAATATATATACACTGCTGAGGGTAGATGAGAGACTGACTTATTTTCTGGTTCTTTTCAGAAGTGATTTACTATAGAAATGACAAATATTAATATAAAAGTAGCAGCTACTAGAATCAGAGCCTAAAGTTGATGCTACCTCTGCTTTGGGGGTGCGATGGTGTTCCTCAGCTTTTCAGGCACAGGAATTTACACTAATTGGTGCCTTTTAGAGTGACCGGTATCTTAGGGATAGAATGGTTTCAGGCTAGCTTGGCTCTCATCAGTCAGCCAGTTTCCTCCAATTAAAAAACATACTTACCCAGTTGCAGAAGTTCATCTAAAAAATGATTCTGGATTGGAGATATATGAGGGAAACATAATAAATAAATGAAGGAAAAATGCATGTAGGAAGGTTAGCAAAGGAAGCAGAAAGCATGGGAAGAAAAAAAATAAAAAAAAAAATCACTAAGCAATTCTTATGTGAGTTTCTAGGTTTCCTTTTTTACAACTCAACATGTTGGACCATTAAGTGAAGTAGCCCTAGTTCTAGTGAGGGCATGAAAACGTCCCTGGAAAATATGACACATGTTGCTTGAATTGGCAAGCAGAGACAGGGAAGTCTAAATACCACAGGCACTAGGATTTCCTCAAAACACAAGAGTAAAGAGATGGTTCAAAATAGGGGATGGGACTGTTAGTACACTGCCAGACAAGGAAGACCAATTAGTATCAAATACTAGTAGGCTTGGAGGCCTACTACCTTATTTAAGGCCTCAGGATTCTGGGCTTCCAATGTGGGCAGGACCAAGGACATCTCCCCTATGGCTTCAACCAGAGGCTTTAGCCACTGCTAATATTTTTGGGAACATCCTTTGTGTAGGCATCATCCTGCTATATTTAGCTATGTTCTTTTACTGGTCATTCCAGCAATGTCATGTGGTAGTTACTAATTATTATTACCATGTAGAAGTAAGGGAATACTCATAGAGGAATTACATAATTTGGCCACACTCAGGATTGAAACACGAAATCAGGCCAGGATCATGCCCTGAGGGATTTACTTTCCCCTTCTTTTTATTTTTTATTTTTATTTATTTATTTTTTGGGACAGGGTCTCATTCTGTCCCCCAGGGCTACAGTGCAATGGTTTCATCATAGCTCACTACAACCTCCAACTCCCGGGCTCAAGCAATCCTCCTGCCTCAACCTCCCAGATAGCTGGGACTGTAGGCAGGTGCCACCATGGCCTGGCCTGGCTTTACACCTAAACCATGCTCGAATATTTTTTGTCATGAATACATTATTTTAAAATGTACTTAAAATCGGCTTTGGAGAGCAAGAAATGAATGCCTAATTGTATATGGGGTTTATAAAATTTTCCTCACAATCTCCATTACAAAATTGGATCAGCTATTTAAAGTTCACAGTACTATGCTATCCAGGCATTTGCAGATAAAGACATGTGGTTTGTAAGTAGAAAATGAGATTTTAGAGGTCAGTTTACATTGCGAATGCCCATGGTTTTCTTTTCCAATGCAGTGCTCAGAAAAGTTAAACTTGCTGCCAGTTGATCTTTAGGGCCCAAAAGTCATGATTTTTTTTTCTTTCTTTTGTAAAGAAACTTTTGCTGATGTAAGGAATTTGCTGCACAACTTAAAATATGTGTAACTCTTCACCATTTTTACTTTTCTCTTATTCAAAATGAGCTTAAATTTCCCTACTCCCATGATTGCAACTAGCCTCCTGCTTGGGACAAACAAATAAATAATATAGAAATAGTACTTAGAATCAGATCGATGGAATTCAGATCTCAGTTTTATTAATTTCTGTGTAAGGAGCTAGTTAATCTTAATTCCTTGGCTCATTCACATATAAAGCAGGAGATTCCATTTCACAGGAGGTGACTGTAGGATAAAATCAATGTCATAATGCATGCTAAGGACTCTCACGCAAATATTAATTCCTTGTAACCCTCGTCTCTTAAAACGGGATTTCAGGGAATGAAGTAGCTGTGGGCAAGATCGGTCCAGGACCCGGAGGAGGAAGTGCAGGGAGAACTCGGAACCTTGGAGCCTAAAAGAGGCTAACGGATAGAAGCAGATCTCTGTCTCCTCACCTCCCAGGAATCATGGTTGTTGAATTAAGTAGCACTAAAACTTTCACTTCTTTCCTCCCTTCTTATGCTAATCTTGTTGCCTGTTCTACCTCTTAAACAGCAATATGTTCAGCCAGGTAGAAAACTCTAGTGGATGACAGAACAGAGTTCCTGATTTTGCCAAGAGGTAATATATAGCTAAATGAAATAATCCAAGAATGACAAACTTAGTGAACGAACTCGTAGAGATGTTAGTGGACTTGCAACGACGGTGGTATGAGAAACTCTGGTAGAGACTCGTCGTTTAGAAATGCAACCAGCAGAGGTGATACTGCTCTATTAGTGAGCACTAGCCATTCACAAGCTAACAGCAAATTACAAAACGAAGTAGTTAAATTTCCTCAATTCTCACTCTTCTCTTGATTTTTGTTTAGATTTAAGACCACCCAAAACTCCAAATTTCCATCCAGTTACTCCCAATCAAGGGCAATAGGATTATGACAAAGTGAAAGTAAAAATGAAAACAAACTTCAAACCTCTCCTCTCAGGGTGTAGGGTAAGGGTGGTGTGGTTCTTGTTAGTTAAACAACTTACAAAACTGTGCACTCTTTTCCTTATATGCATTTACTCCTTGGTGGACCTTAAAATCTATAGAATAAGAAATATGTCCCAGTATTTTTAAACCTTTAATCCGCGTGTTGCCCTATCTACTTTACTTTGTAAACCTAGAGAATTACAGATCTTTAAAAGACAGTATGAGTGGCTCTTACAAGAGCCTTTTTGTGTCACTGGCATTTTTACTGACAGCCAAATTTATTTGGAGCTGGTGTACTTGGTGACAGCCTTGGTGCCCTCAGACAC
>CAUYSK010118769.1:0-21623 GCA_963575035.1 Avahi laniger | reverse complement strand
CTTCCGGAACCCCTATCATCCTCAGGTTCGGTTTTTTCACAGAATCCTACATTTCTTGTAGGCTTATTTCTTTTCTTTTAATTTTCTACTCGATGTCTGTGACTGACTTATTTAATTGGAAGGAGTTGTCTTCAGTCTCTTAGATTCTTTCTTCTGTTTGATCTACCCTGTTCTTAAGGCTTTCCTCGGTGTTTTGTGGTTCCCTGAATAAGCCCTTCATTTCCCGGAGATCGGTTTGATTTTTCTTTAATATTTCAATTTCTTTAGTGAATTTTTCTTCCAAGTCCTGGATTTTTTTTCTGGTTTCTTTGTGTTGCTCATCCTTGTTTTCTTCCATATCATTCAGTTTTCTTACAATCCATGTTTGAAATTCTTCTTTTGTCATTTTAGTGTTCTGAGTGTTCTGGTTAATGTCCATTGCTGGGGAGCTGTTGTTCCTCTTTGGGGGTGTGCCTTCCATTTGAGTCTTCATACTTCCAGAGTTCTTTCACTGGTTCCTTCCCATCTCGATCAGTTGTTCCTTCTTGCCTTTAGATATTCATTTGGATAATTACAGGCCCTGTTTAGTCTCTGAGCCAGTAGGTGGTGCTTGTGGGTGAGATTCAACTGCACCCTTTATGGTGAATCAGTAGATGCAGTAAAAGGGTGTACAGGATGACTTCGCTGTCAGTAGCTGGCACTTGCAGGGAGGAGCGAGCTGCCTTGCTGTTTTTGGGTCCTGTAGCTAGCTCTTGTTGCTCTAGAGAGTCCTTCTTGTGCCTCGGGTGGTGGGTGGGGCCCTGGGACTTCCAGGTGTGTCCTTATTCTCCACCTCAGTGGGGGCAGGACTGGGAGTGAGTCTGAGTGGGGCTGGGTTGAGTAAGCCTGCCCTCAGGCTCCACAACTGCTGTTAGTAGGGGTCAAAGGTCTGTTCTTTGCTTCTGTGCAAAGCTGCTGGGAGTGGCTCAAATGGCTCCACTGAGCTGAAAGACTGGGCTTGGGGGGGTGGGGCTGTCCAAGACCCGCACTCTTGAGCAGGTTTCGCTCCCCTCCACCCTCCCTCTCTCCGTGGCCTCTCCCAGGCCTCTGCCAGCAAGCAGGACCTCAGGCCGATGGATGTTCCCTGGCTGTGACGTCAGCTGGGAGGTTCCCTACCCAGGATGGCAGCCTGAGCTTAGTGCACAGTCCTCTTTTGGGAGGAGGGTTGCCGCTCCGGCACACTGGTCTGCCCCTGAAGGCACACACTCCTCAGTAGGCTCTTTCACAGGTCTCTCTTCTGTGCCCCGGGGCAGTGTGATCAAGACCTGGGTGTATGGGATCTTGTCTGCAGGCCTGTCCCTTGGGCCCTGGAGATCAATCCCTGACCCTGCCCGGGGGAGGGGTGCTAGTCTTGAATCACCTACAAGGTGCCCAAGCTTGATCTATTTCACTCCCCCGCGGGATTTGCCCCTCTCTTCTGGAGTCCCCAGGCAAGCAGCACCTGGGAGGGCTGGCGGGTAGGGAGCTTGCAGTCTGAGTACCCCTCAGTCTGCTGTAGGGCCTCAAAAGGAAAGGTCCCGTTCCTTGGAGATGCCTCCGTGTGATGGCTAAATTGTCTCTCTGGGCACCCATGGGTAGGGAGGGGCAAGGAGAGAATGGAGCATTATAGCGTCTGCCGCTAGGCTCGGGTCTGTGCCCGGGGAGGTGCCCCGAGGGGGCTGGGAGCCCGGCGCTGAGTCCGCAAGAGGCCACTGCTCACTGGTGGCAGCCGTCTCTGGACTGGTGTCGGCCGGTCTCTCCAGCCGCTCAGGAGCTACCAACAGTCCAAGATGCGAGGGAGGGGGAAGTTAACCGCCCCACCTACCCTTGTCGCTGGTCGCCAAGCCTCTTGGTACCTTTCTCCTTCCAGTTCTCTTCTGCAACATCTTCCCATGGAGTCTCCCGTAGTTTCAGGCCCTCTTCCATCCGACCCTCACCTGATCTATGTTTCTCTGCTAGTTTATTTTTTTCCCTTTCTTCTAAAATTTGTCTTTTTTGCAGAGACACTCTGACTAGCGGCTTTTTTCTTCCACCATCTTGGTTCCTCTCTCTATTTTTACATTTTTCAAATAACCAATCATTGTATAAGGTGAAAACTAGTAATTTCGTTCTATTTTATTTATTATTTTTGAACATGAGGTTTTGTGAGCACATGGCAGTACTGTCATCACTGGTGCATGTAAGACTCCCTCTTACTTTCTTTTATTAGATAATTTAATACTATGTTTTCAAAATATGTGCATATTGTTGTTTACTTTGAACTTGACACCATGTTTTGAAGACCTATGTGTGTTGTTTTATATACTTCCAATGCATTGCTTCTTATGGCTGCATAGTGTGCCAGAATATCCACCCCTTCTATACGCTTTATAACAGCTTTGTTGAGATACAATTCATATATCATAAAATTTACCATTTTGAAGTTTATAATCCAGTGGCTTTTAGTATATTCAGAAGTGTGTGACCTTTACCACTACCTAATTTTAGAACATTTCATCCACTGCATTTTACTTGTCTGTTTTTTCAGCAGTGGATCTCCAAATTACTTCCAATTCCTCAATATCTCAAATAATGCTGTGATAAAAATCCTTTGTGTATGACTGTTTTGTGAATTTTTTTGGGCGTGCATGAATAAAGACTAGCGCTTTTTCTAGGCTCCCGTATCCTTTCTAAATGTTACTGATTGATAGCCTTTTAGAACTTGAGACTTTTTATATGGATATCAAGAAACAATCCTGAAATGTGGTAATAGTTGTAGTATAGAACAGGATTGTTTCATGTACGATTTTTAATTAGGTTGTATCTGGAGATCTGGAATGTAGTGGCAGTGTTTATAAAAATTTAGTCCCACTGTGACAGCCTTAGGCAGCAGCATGGAACATTAATTCAAAATACTTCTATGTTAAATCATTTTATGTCACTTTGTCTTAGGAGGTAAGCATTACTTGTAGGAATTAAAGTATTCGAATATGTTGTATGTTTAAGCTCCAAAGAAAAATAACTGATTTAATTTATATTCATTTAGACAACTATTAATATTTAAGTCCTAAAAAAAATATTCTTTTACTGTGTTACTGTATTTTGTATCTCCTTGGTCAGCTAATCATATTTTTATGATTTTTATGTGTTTCTTCTGTTTTGATGTCCATAAGCATGATTTAACATAATATTTGGTAACTTTTTAAAACCCAAAGCAAAGAACTATGTCTGTCTTTATGTGGTATCTATTGAGCTCATTCCTATTGTAGAACACAAAATTTAATTGTAAAGTTAAATATCTTTATAATCTTGTATGTAAAATTATTATAATACTAAAATCACCCTTAAAGAAAAATTAAAATAAGTGGTGAAGACACATTTACTAATTTAGAGGCTTGAATACCTTAATTTTAAGACAATATTATATGTTAAATTTTTTGGAGGAAAGGGTGTAAGGCTGATTCCTAGCATGATGTAGGTTCTCATTTATTAAATTATATGGCTGAAGGGCATGTGATAAGTAAGTTTTTTTCCATCAGCAATACCTCGTACCACTTAGTGATACCTCTTAGCAGACTTTCATGAAGATAATATGAGTTTAAGTTAGCACTTAATTGTACTGCTTATCTGAAATGATTAATTGTTTAAGAAATTGTGTCTGCATATATCCTGTAATGTATAGATTCTGGAACTTTTTGCATTCTGGCATAAGATACACTGTAATTGGTTCGATAAAGTGAGCTGCACGATGAAGAAATTTCAGAGATATAATTGGATTTAATGTGTAGGAGAAAAATAGTTTATTTACAATATGTCTCTAAGGCATGCCCTTTATGCTTTCAATAGTAATTAGCAAATCAAAGATGAAAGAAGAGTCATGGCCCAGTTTATAAATGCCATTTGATGAAAGATAGTTCACTTTGTAATTTCTATTTTTTGCTAAAAAGCTGCAGGAGTCAGGCAAGGATTACTTTTCCTGAAAGTTGATCTTGTATTTGTGAAGAACTATTTATTTAAAGAAAAATTAAAAAAAAGAAAAAAGTGAAAAGGAAAAAGAGACTTGTTTTTGCTAAAATGTACTTTGAAGACATGGACCTGAATCTTTCAGATCTGGCATTTATTATTTTACCTCTGCAGTTATTTTCATTGTTTGATGATTAATAGAAATGACAGTTTAATAAAGACATTTTGAAGATTTAACTCTATTTCATAAACTTAAATCCTTGTCACAGGATCTGGTTTATTTTATTAGTTAATATTAAGTTGCCTTTCTGTCCCTGAAAGTGAGGAGCAACCTGTTAAAGGTCAAGAGATAGAAAATGTGGGAGAGTGGGAAAGCAAACTGGTATGGAATCTGGAGACCTAAATTCTGGTATCAATTTGTACGCCAATTTCACACCTATGTCCATGTCATTTGACTCCTTGGCTCCTGATTTGCTAGTCTGGTAAGCTTGAGATCTTTTCAGTACTTTTCAGTACTGCTTGACTACTTTGTTTTTGTCACCCAGAAAGATTTTCCAGTCACTGCCTCTTACTTACTGGTTGTATGATGATCATGGTCAAACCACTTTACTCCTATGCCTCTGTTTTCTCAGCTGTGAGATGGGGATCATAATAGTACCTATCTCATATAATAATATTGTGAAAATAAAATAATACATAGAAAAGGCTTACTAGTACATAGGAAGATCTCAGTTGATGTTTGCTTTTATTGTTGCTGTTGTCATTATTGTTGTGACTATGATTATGATCATGTCTATCAACTCTTCATAGCATGAAAAAGTTTATCTGTGTTTTTAGGAAAGGTATATTTTAGGAAAGTTTACATATTATGAAGGCAGAAAGTTTCCTTTGGTTTAGAACTAAATCTTCTTACTTTAATATGGTTTTATGATATCTGGATGGATTCAACTAAATTTATGTATCTAAAAAGAATTTCTTTTAACTCTCCCATTCTTATATGCACCCCTGCCTCTCCCCTTGAGGTACATAAAGTAGTTATTAGAACAATTGATGTTTTATTTTTCTATGATTTTATTAATTTTGTATTAGAAATGGCTTTAGGGTTATGGATAATATTGTGTAACATTATACTTACTGTCTTTCTTCCAAGGAGTTCAAATATTTTATAGATGTAACTATATATTTTAACATTTAACATTTAGATACTATTTTAATTATCTGTATTTTACTGAGGAGAAACATGAAAGGTAGAGGAATTGAGAATATTTGTCATGTCTGAGGGATTTGAAAATTGGCACTAAAATATTTTTAATCACTGAGGACATTCTCTTATGCTATGAATATTATAAAAATTCTTAAAGTAATTTGGTCAGAAATGATGATTCTGATTGAAGTTCTCTTCCTTTTATGCAAAAAAACCAATAAAGAAAACATGAAAATATGATGACGATTTGGCATCAAAGACTAATAATATATTGATCAAAAATATTGATGATAAGGTGTGATTAGGTAAGTCTGCATTTGAAATACAGTTTGTAATACAGAGATGGTGTCATTTGGCAACAAGCTGTCTATTAAAAAGAGAAAGAAAATTTTCAAGAATCTTCAAAATGGCAGACTGGTCACAGTCATTTAGTACTTCTGTCTTTCCCCCCAATCTTAATGAAATGATAGCAAACATGTACAAAAAGGAATAAGTCTGTAAAAATATTGGAAGAGACTAGATATTTTGATGAATATCTGGAAGCTGGAATCCTAATAACTAAAATCCTAATAACTAAAAATCCTTAGAGGAATAAGGCACAATTTAGCGGTCTCAGATGAATGGTTGGAACCATCCTTCTTGGTAGAGCTATGGGGGAGATCTGAAGCTGGGAGCTTGATAAAGGAAAAGAGTCAGCAGGAGTCATGAATTAATGGGATGTATCTGGAGGAGTGGAGTCATTCCCACTACGTAATGGGTGGGGAGGAGTTGGGTGGTACAGGGTAACTTTATCCAAAAGTAAAATTTATTAAAGGGTTTTAAGCATTCGGGAAGCTCCCATGTGGCTTGCTTACTTGCTTTCTGCTAATTTCATTAAAGTGAGGTCTGCCTGTCATTATTCCTAGTATATGTATATAACTTACAGTTTGTCCTCCATTCAGAGGAAAGTGGTGTTGGATAAACAACCTCAGAACCAGAGTGGACATTTCTGTGGTTGTATTCCTGTGTGTGTGTGTGTGTGTGTGTGTGTGTGTGTGTGTGTGTGTGTTTCCCTAGTTTTTCATTCCTAAATATGAATAGACAAGCAAGTATTACCAGGCTTTTAATAAAAAGGAACAGCACAAAATAGAAGCCTTATTCTGAATAAACATTTGGTCTTGGAGAAAACAGGTAATTCAGGAATAAGAGCAAACCTGCAAAAAGTATCCGATTTTCTCAGAGAATTTCAAGGCGGTTGGGCAGTTACAAATCAAGACTAGATTACTTTGGAAAAGAAGCATTTAGAGAAATAAAAGTGTTCTTAGAAATAAAAAATATGGTTGGTTAAAGAAACTATAAAAACATCAAGGTTTTACAGTATTGCAATAAAAAAACTATAAAAACAAAAATGCAAAAGATAAAACAGAGGTTATTACACAGTAAATGGATCAAAAGGCTAAAGATGCAAAATACTGAAAGATAAATTAACAGATGTGGTAGAGTGCCCTAATTAGGAAATCTGAAAAGAGAAAACAAGAGGGAAGGGAAACAGATAGTAGAAGCAATTTTCTTGAGCTGAGGAAAGCCATTAGTTTTCATGTTGAAAGAACTTATTAAGTGTTGAGCCAGATGAATGAAAAAAGACTCATCTGTCATATTCGGGTGGAATTTTTCCGGAGGAAAAAAAATCGGGTGATCCATAGGGGAGGCAGAATCAAATTGGCATCAACAATCCCAAAATCGGGAGACAGTGATGAAATGCCTTCACAGTTCTAAAGAAAAATGATTTTTTTAAATTAATTTTTTTTTTTTTTTAAATTTTTAGAGACAGGGTCTCTCTGTCACCCAGGCTAAAGTACAGTGGCTTGATCATAGATCACAGCCTCAGTCTCCTTGACTCTTTGATCCTCCTGCCTCAGCCTTTTGATTAGCTGGGAGTATAGGCACACGCCAGCACAATTGGCTAATGTTTTATTTTTTGTGGAGATGAGGTCTTGCTGTATTGCGCAGGCTGGAATGGAACTCCTAGCCTACACTGATCCTCCCGCTTCAGTCTCCCAAAGTGCTAGGATTACAGACATGAGCCACCACACTTGGCCAGGAAAATGATTTCGAACCTAGAATTTTATATCCAACCAAACTGTGAATCTGAGTCAAGTGAAGGCAAAGTAAAGACATTTTCAGCCATTTGAGGACTCAGAGTTTACCTTTTATCTAGTCTTTCTTGAAAGACAATTATTTGAGAATGTACTCCAGCAAAATGAAAAGAAATCCAATAAAGAGAAAAGTAACAGATGCTAGAAGCAGTGAAACCAACCCAAGAATGCAACAAAAAGAATTTCAAGATAATAGCTGTTTAGCAGATCTTTTTTTGTTTTACTTTTTATTTCAGGATATTGCGAGGGTACAAACATTTTGGTTACACTTTCTGTGTTTGCCTCCACCCAAGCAAGGTGTTTAGCAGATCTTGAAAGGAGTTGGTCTAAGTTTAAATAGGAAGTCAGGGGCTCCAAGAAGAATGTGGATTTCATTTAAAAATATGTGATTAAAGAAGTGGAAAACTCAGTAATCTAACAAAAGCATGTTCCTTCCAACAATGAGAAAAGAGAAAATCCATTAGAAAGTCTATGAAAAACAAGAAGGTGTACAGAAAAGTAATAGTCCAAATAAGAAACCATATGACATGATTTTGAACAACTGATGGAGAACTGACCTTGACATTTGCTACATACTCTGTAGAGCTGTACAGAGTTCCTATCATTACATTGACGTCCAATTCTATAAGTCCCAACACAGTTACTGATACTGAACTTTATACATTTAGTACTTTAAACATTTATTAGTTTTTAATTTTTGCGCCAATCAATAGACAAAGTTCAGGATACTTAATTATATTTACAGAACAGACTGTAAGTACAAACAATGACAATATAACAAATAACTATATCTGATAAAAGCTGGGAAGTATTAATAGAAGATGGAAGAGGAGAGATGAAAATTTAGGTATAATAATATACTTTTACATACAAGAGAGTAATGACTGAAGTTGATAGATTAAGAAATAGGAGATGAAATATATTATTTAAAGTTAAACCAGCAGAATGAAAAATGATGTAAATAGCAAGAACTGGAACGGTGGGTGCCAGGGTAGTTTGGAGGTAGCATAAGGACAATAAATTCCTTTTTTAAGTTGATAAATTAGGAAACAAATGTATAAGCATTATTTAGATTTATAACCCAGCTACATAACTAAAATTATTAATAGTTAAAGAAAATTTTGGGTTGCCAATTGAACAAGGGGCTAGAAATATTTACTTTTATTTCCCCTTTTGTCTCTTCTTTTTCGTTTTATTATTTTTTTAACTAGATGTGATTATGGGGCAGGTGTTCTCATTATTTAGATAATTGCCATTAGGATGTCTAGAATAGCCAAAGTTATTACCATAAATATTCCCTAATTCTTACTAAAACGTCTTTGTTAGCTTAACACTCATGTCATTGTCTTTCTCAGTCCCTAGATGATGTTTTGTGTTGCAGATTCTGTACAGTCATTGCTAAATGAAGTTATAGGTCTTGTTAAAGACGCAGCATTTCTTGTCTCCCCTAAAAGTTAATATCTATGAATAAATCGAATCCCTGACAAATGTGGAGCTGGCAGTCAAGAGCTCGAATGAACTTTTTAGAAATTTAGTTTTATTTTTCAACTAAGGTCCCAGTTAAACCCTTTTCTCACTATTTACTTTTAAATTTTAGACTTTGTTTTAAGCCAACCAAAATTCACTTTGTGGGGTTTTTTTGATTTGAATTATTCTTAGATAATGTGAACCTTGTAAATTCTTTTTTTATAATTTTGTGTAAGTTAAGGAAAAAAGTACTTAGAATATGGCTTAGAAGCCTAAGGAAAGAAAGTAAAATCATTGTTCCACCAGTGAGTAAATTGGACTTAGTTCACAGGGTTGAGTTTGCTTTTGAATAGTTTCTTCCATGTGTCAAATGAAGTATAGTTCATACTGACAAGACAAAATGAAGCCCTTTTTATTGATGGTAATGTAAGGCTTTCTTAGTGAGTTGTATATGTTAGAGGAATGGACAATAGTATAACACTTAAACTGCTTTTGTATGTGTTACAAACCACTTGTAAATAAGAAGGATAGAAGAACATAATATTGGCACTGACTGAGAGCTGAGGAACATAGCTGTACAGGGCTTGGACATAATGGCACGCATGCCATTTTAAGGATTTGACAAAATAGCTAGTCTTGCAAATAGCTAGGAAAAAGTCTAGAATAGACTACTGATAATATTCCATTATATTCATGCATAGATATCCTTATTTGTCATGTTTGAAGCCAATGAAGGCAGTACACATGAAGAGTTTTGGAGGAACGTTGAATGTTGAGCTATGTAAGATAAACCATCTTACATGATTAGTTTGTCAAAGACAGGGAGTCATTAAGCATTTAATGATAAACTTAACAGTGTAGGTTTAAGAGCATATTCAAATATATTAAAGAAATATGTTTAAATTTATTTAAAAAATTTCCATAGGCTAAACCTTAAACATTTCTATACTGTCCATTATTTTGTTAACAAAATTTTGTCATAATGCTCATGGCCTGTAAGATATTGTTAATACCTTATTAATAATTAAACTTAAATTCTAGATGCTTTTAGTTTGTATTTTTGTCTTTATGTTGGAAAGGATTTTAGTGAATTTAATCTTTAAAAACCTCTATTTTTATATTTCAGGTAGAATTTTTTTTAAAGTAAATAAAATGATTTTATTTGGCTTTAGAGCTATGATTTATTCCTACTCCACCTCATGCCAGTCCCTGTCTAAGTAAATACTTTGGTAGTTACCTTCACTTTTATACTTCTGCAACTGAACTATATTTACATTGAATTTGCTACCTTTGAGTTCTATAAATTGTATAGTTTCATTGACATTGGCTTTTCTGTTATTTTTTTTACTTCTAGTTCATTTTAGATAGCTAAATTTAGAAATATTTACTCTTGACTAGAGTAGTCATGATTTATCTTTTCTGGGAGTACTGCTTATAAGAGAAGTTTACTTACAACTTTGAAATTTTCCTTTCTAAATGAAAAGTAAGTTTTATACACATAGCATTTTGAATTTAATGTCACAAATAAAAGATAAAAGAGTAGAGCCTGTCATATTTAAATTCATTACTGGGCTAATTATATTTGAATGTCAGTCCTGGAAGATCCTAGGAAAACTTGTATACCAAAAAGTTAGAAATTTTTTGTACGTGAACTCGATATATGTAGTGTTGGCTAATTTAACATATCAGTGAAATAAAAGTATCAATCTATTTTTTAAGAATATATATTAATGGTAATTTTAGTTACTTTAGTAAATCTAAGAATTAAAAAATAGATTTATAAAGTCACTTTTCAATTGTTAATCTTGAAGAAAATCAATTAACATTCATTGTGTTATTGTTTCATAGTTTTCACTCCCCTCTGTGTCTGTATGTGTGTGTATATTATATGTAAGTGAATATATATATGAGAATAGCTATTTATTGATATGCTGAGAGTGCATGTGTTGCCATAGTTTGAAATGTAAAATTCCACATTTTCTAGATCTGGAATTGACAGAATTCATCTAGATAATCGTTAGCCTTTATAAACACAGTTTTATTGTGCTTAAAATAAGAAAACAGTAATATTGAAAGCCTGTGCTTTCCTAACATATGGCTTCAATTTGCATTTTAATCAGAATATGGAAATCATTACTCTGACATCTGAAACTGAGGTAGCAATAAAAAATTATCACTAACAGGACAGCAGACACGATTTATTTTGTGTTTATTACTGGGTGGCCCACTTGAAACTTTCCTGACCTTAATTGATTCCAGATATTAGAAAATTACTATTAAATTATAACATTTACTTTTGATACATTTAAATTAACTGTGTTAATGGGATTGGTATAAATTGGTGATTAATATCTACTAAGATCTATAGCAGATATTATATATACAAACACACATATATAGTACAAGCATACCTTGAAGATATCAGTCTGGATCTAGACGACTGTGGTATCACAATGGAGTGAGTCACATGAATTGCTTGGTATTCCAGTGCATATAAAAGTTATGTTACACTATATTGTGTTCTATTAAGTGTGCAATAGCATTATGCTTAATAAAAGTACATACTTTAATTAAAAAATACTTAATTGCTAAAAAATGCTAATGATCATTTGAACCTTCAGTGAGTTATAATCATTTTGCCGGTGGAGGGTTTTGCCTGGATGTTAATGGCTGCTGACTGATCAGGGTGGTGGTTGCTGAGGGTTGGGGTGGTTATAGCAATTTCTTAAAATAAGACAGCAATAGTTTTTGCCCCATTGATTGACACTTCCTTTCACAAAAGATTTCTTTGTAGCATGCAATGCTGTTTGATAGCATTTTATCTATAGTTGAACTTCTTTCAAAATTCTGTTCAGTCCTCTGAAACCTTGCTGCTGCTTTCTCAGCTAAGTTTGTGTAATGTTTTAAATCCTTTGTTGTCATTTCAGCAATGTTGATAGCATCTTGACCAGGAGTAGTAGATTCCATCTCAAGAGACAACTTTCTTTGCTCATCCATAAGAAGCAACTTCTTATCCTTTCAAGTTTTACCATGAGATTGCAGCAGTTCAGTCATATCTTTAGGTTCTACTTATAATTCTAGAGGTATTTCCACCACATCTGCAGTTATTTCCTCCACTAAAGTCTTGATTCCCTCAAAGCATCCATGAGATTTGGATTCAACTTCTTCTAAACCTTGGTTCATGTTGATATTTTGATATTCATGATTCCCATGATTTATAAATGTTCTTAATGGCATCTAGAATGATGAATCCTTTCCAGAAAGTTCTTAATTTGCTGTGCCCACATCTATCAGAGGAATCACGCCCTATGGCAATTATAGCCTTATGAAATATATTGCTTAAATAATAAAATTTGAAAGTTAAAATTACTCCTTGATCCATAAACTGCATAGTGGATGTTGTATTGGAAGACATGAAAACAACATTAATCTCCTTATACATCTGCACCAGAGCTCTTGGGTGACCAGGTGCATTGCCAGTGAACAGTAATATTTTAAATGGAATTTTTTTTTTTTTTGCGCAGTGTGATGTAACAGTGAGCTTAGAATATTAAGTAAACCATGCTGTAAACAGATATGCTGTCATTTAGGCTTTGTTGTTCCATTTATAGAGCACAGGCAGAATAGATTTAATATAATTTTTTAAGAGCCCTAAGATTTCCAGAATGGTAAGTGAACATTGGCTTCTTGTTAAAGTCACCAGCTGCATTAACCCCTCAGCAGAGATTCAGCCTGCCCTTTGAAGCTTGGAAGCCAGACCTTGACTGATTGACTTTTCCTCTCTAGCTATGAAAGTCCTAGATGGCATTTTCTACAATAGAAGAGTGTTTCATCTACTTTGAAAATGTGTTGTTTAGCATAACCCCTTTCATCAATTTTCTTAGGTAAATCTCCTGGATAACTTGCTGCAGCTTCTACGTCAGGACTTGCTGCTTCACCTTGCATGTTTACGTTATGGAAATGGTTTCTTTTCTTAAACCTCATGAACCCATCTCTGTTAACGTCACACTTCTGAAGCTTCCTCATCATTCTCAGTCTTCATAGAACTGAAGAGAGTTAGGGCCTTGCTCTGGATTAGGTTTTGGCCTAAGGGAATGTTATGGCTGGTTTTATCTTTTATCCAGACCACTGAAAATTTTTTCATCTCAACAATAAGATTGTTTTGCTTTCTTATTATTCATCTGTTCATTGGTGTAGCATTTTTATTTTTATTTTATTTTTTTGAGAAAGAGTCTCGCTCTGTTGCCCTGGCTAGAGTGCCGTGGCGTCAGCCTAGCTAAGAGCAACCTCAAACTCCTGGGTTCAAATGATCTTACTGCCTCATCCTCCCAGGAGCTGGGACTACAGGCATGTGCCACCATACCTGGCTAATTTTTAGTTGTCTGGCTAATTTCTTCCTATTTTTAGTGGAGACGGGGTCTCGCTCTTGCTCAGGCTGATCTCGAACTCCTGACCTCGAGTGATCCTCCCGCCTCGGCCTCCCAGAATGCTAGGATTACAGGCGTGAGCCACATGCCCGGTCTATGTAGCATTTTTAAAATCCTTCCAAAACTTTTCATTTACATTCACAAGTTGGCTGTTTCGTACAGAGGCATAACTTTTTGCTTATCTCAGTATTCAGCATGCTTTCCTCACTAAGCTTAGTCATTTCTAGCTTTTAATTTTAAGATAGAGACATGCAATTCTTTTTTCACTGGAACACTTAGAGGTCACTTTAAGGTTATTAATTAGCCTAATTTCAATATTGTTGTATCTCAGAGTATAGGAAGGCCCAAAGAGAGAGGAGCTACTCCACTGGTTGGTGGAGTAGTCAGAATACACAGAACACACAATTAAATTCACTGTCTTACATAGGCTCATTTCGGAGCACTCCAAAACAGTTATAACAGTAACATCAAAGATCACTGATCACATCATCATAACAGATAGAATAATAATGAAAAAGTTTGAAATATTGTGAGAATTACCAAAATGTGATACACAGACACAAAGTGAGCACATGCTGTTGGAAAAATAGTGTTGATAGACTTCCTCAAGGCAAGGTTCCCACAAACCTTCAGTTTGTAAAAATCATGATATCTGCTAAGTATAATAAGACAAGGTATACCTGTATATGCAAATATAGCCATTGTATTTATGTAGTCATTTGCATGGCAAAGGACCTGAAAGGATTCATTCGAGAGTGCTAAATGGCTTAATACTTCTATATCTGAAATGGGGAATGTTTGTGGAAAAAGAGAATTTCATGTTATATTATAAACATATTTTTAGTCTTATAATTTGAATATATTACTTGTATAATAGTTTGTAGCATGAGATGAAATTTTGTTAATTTCTAAATTTTATTTGAACTAAAATATTATTAATCATAATGGTTCAAAACACTTCTATAAATTGTTATAGCAAATTGACTTCTAAGAGTAAAAAAATACTTAAGTGTACAGTGTTCCATGATCTAGAACTTTGTTGTCTTGAGTTAAATCTCCAAAATAATCTTTATTCATGCAGCAAATTTTAACTCATATGTTCTATACATTGAGTTAAGTGTTGTGGAAACAATGATGAATTGAGAAACTCAATGTTTAATGAGATGTAGGTACAGTAAATACATATATTGCAATATAATATAGTAAATATTATTTTAGCAATATGCAGGATGGATAGAACAATTGTTGAAAAATGGAGAGAAAAGTTTTCTGAGGAGTTTGCATTTGAAGCATGAGTAAGAAGTTTCAAGGTAGGTAAGCAGGGCAAAGGGAATTCTCAGCGGAAGTATTGTGTGTGAAAAATGGAGTCCCGAGTTGACGTATTTATTCTTCTTTTCTTTGTTCATTTATTTATTCTTTATTCAATTAATATTTGTTGTACCCCTGTGTACCAGCTGGGTGCTGTGGATATATTGTGGTGAACTTGACAGACATGCTTCTATCATAAAATTCAGTCTAGTAAGGAAGAATAAACAAAATTATGATGAGTATTACAAAAAGGAAAGCATAGGGTATTATAGTTGTATATAACAATGGTAAATATAGGGGAAGCGACTGGAATGTTGAGGAGTAGTTGGGAGGGGGAATTTGGTCCAATTGTGAAAAGTATTATATGCTGAACACAGGAGTGTAAATAATATTTTATTAAAAAATTAGCTCTTCAGAAGTTTCACATTATGATCAAACTTTCTATTTTAAAATAATCATTTTGAAAGTACTCTTTTTTTTTTTTTTTGAGTAGAGTCTTGCTCTGTTGCCCAGGCTAGAGTGCAGTGGCATTGTCATAGCTTGCTGCAACCTCCGACTTCTGGGCTCAGGCTCTTCTCCTGCATCAGCCACCGGAATAGCTGAGGCTACATGTATGCACCACCACACCTGACTAATTTTTCTATTTTTGTAGAGATCGGGTCTCACTCTTGCTCAGGCTGGTCTTTAACTCCTGGCCTCAAGCAATCCTTTGGCCTTGGCCTCCCAACCTGCTAGGGTTACAGGTGTGAGCCACCACACCTGGTCTTGAAAGTACTCTTAAGGTTGGATTATAGTAGGGATAGATTGACATTAATAATTATGGCCAGTTAGGAAGTTCTTAAATGTTCAGTCAATAGAAAGTTTTAGTTGCTTAGAATTGGCATATAGGCAGAAAGGAGACAACTAGAGTGTGTTAATCTACATCTGAATTTTTAAATAATTTTTTTACTTTCATTTGACACAATTTTCAGGGTATTTCTGCTAGATATTTTCTGCCTAAGTTACACATAATAAAACAAATTAATAGTTTTATTCTAAATCCTTCCACTATAGCCAGCTTCCTCATAACAATGATTAATTTGTATCAAACTTATTTCACAAAGTCATTAGACTGTTCTTGACTAGCAGCTTTGTGTTTTGCCAGTCTTTTGCCAAATCCTGACTTATTTAAAAACTTTAAACTATTTGTCATGATAAAATAATTTAGTTTTATAAAAATAATGTAGTTTTATAATCTGCCCAGCTACTACTACTGTGCAGATTCATTTTAGAATCCTCTCTCAGGTACTAATTCCTCTCTTAGGCATTGATGTTCAAGATCAGGACAGACCTTTTCTGTTTAGATCCAGATAATAAATTTTTCCGGTTTTGTGAGTCATATGGTCTCTGTGGCAGCTGTTCAATTTTGCCAATGTAGAGTGAAAACAGCCATGGATGAGGTGTCAATAAATGAATGTGGCTGTGTGCCAATAAAACTTTATTTATTTACACTGAAATTTGAATATCATATAATTTTCACGTGTCAAGAAATACCATACTTTTGATTTTTTAAAAAACTGTATTAGTTTTCTAGGGCTGCTGTAACATATTAACGCAAATTTGGTGGCTTTAGACAACAGAAATTTATTCTCTCTCAGTTCTATAGGCTAGAAGCCTGAAAGCAAGGTGTTGGCAGGGCCATACTCCCTCCGAATTGTCTAGGGAAGAATCCTTCCCCTGCCTCTTCCAGCTTTTGGTGGATCCCGGCAAGCCTTGATATTCCTTTGGTTTATAGCTGCATCATTCTAATCTCTGCCTCTGTCATCACATGGTCTTCTTCTCTGTATGTCTGTGTGATTTTTGTTTGCATATTCCCTTTTCTTTCTTTTATAAAGGCATCAGTCATTGGATTTAGTGCTTGCCTTAATGCAGCGTGGCTCTACCTTAACTTGATTGCATCAGCAAAGACCCTATTTCTAAATAAGATCGCATTCACGTGTACCAGAATTTCAGTTTATCTTTCGTGGGGACAATGTTCAACCTAATACACTGTTTAAAAATATAAAAATCATTGTTAGCTTGAGGACTATGCAAACAGGTGGTAGGGTTGATTTGGCCATGGGCCATATATGCTGACTCCTGCTTTAGCCAGAGTTGGCTTTTTATTTATTCTCCAGTTAAACATCTTTTCCTTATTGAGAGATAAGGAGAGAATTAACATTTATTGAGCCCCTACTATCTTCCAGACATTTTGTTTGGTACATTAACATCTTTTACCTTATTTATTCTTCAGATAATCCTATAAGGCAGATGTTATTATCAGCAGCAGTTTATGAAACAAACCGAGAACAATATTAAATTTACTTGTTCAAGTTCACATCTTATAGCAAACAAATAGCGAATCTAGGATTTCAGTCTGCACCTGAAACAAAGTAACAGTGTTTTTCTGTTTTCTGCTGTCACCATAGTTTCTGTATATGTGGTGATTTCATACTGCTCCTTGGAATGGCTCCATAATCCTTAATCTCTTGTTTTAGCTCTTCACTAGGATGATCTCACATACTCAACATCTCACATATCTGTTATAATTGCTTTGGATTTATAAACAGAAGCCAATTTGGTTAGCTTAAGACAAAAATAGGAATTAAGAGAAGGACACTTAGACGGCTTACAGAATTGAAAGAAGTTCTAAACAATCAAGTCTCAGGAAAAATAGGAACCAGGGCAGCTACAGGAAACTCAGCAGTGGGACCTTTTATATGACACTGCCATTTAAGTGACTCAGCTGTACCATCCCCTGCCTCCCACCTTGCCTTTAACCTCAAATTTCAATCTTTTGGGAGGAGAATCTGATTGGGCTAGCTTGGATACAATCTTATGCTGGATCAAACCACCATAGCAGGTAGGGGTGCAGCAAGGGAAGAGGGCATGGCTCAAATGTAACCTCTGTAGCTTTTTTCATGAATTAATATGCAACTTAAATTTTGTCAGTGATACTTTTTGTATCATATGTGTTCATACTCTGTGGTACAGAGGGCCACCTGGAATAATCGCCATTTACTATATAGTGTGTGTTGTTATTTGCTGGTCATGTACCTATGACAGTGGCAAATCTGAATGTAGAAATCTTTCCTCTAGAGTAGGTTATATTCTCTTCTGTTCTCTCATTACACTTAGTTCATTATTCCGTAGTAGAATAGTCATTTCCCTTCCTTGCTGCTGCTTCGCTTCTTTTCTGCTTTCCTCCTCCTTTTTTCCCCTACCCCCCTTCCTCTTGGACTTCTACTTTTCTCTCATTACACTGAGAAGCTTTTCCAGGGCTGAGATTTTATTTAGTCATATTTGTCTTTTAGTACTTGAAACAGAAAATACTTTTAGAATAAATATTAATTATGCTCCCTTGCTTTTGTGTTACTACTTCTTTCACTTCACAGATATTTATTAAATGCTCACTGTATGCCTGGCGTTGTTCTAAGTTTTGAGACCAGGGCACATAAAATAGTCAATTCTCTTGTCTTTGTGGAGCTTACATTCTAGAGGGAAAGCAGGACAATAATCAGGTAAATAAATAAATTAAAATATAAATGTCAGAAGTAGTAAACGCTAGGTAGAAAATCAGCAGGGTAATGTGCCAAGGATGACTGGTAGGGAGTGGAGGCTTTTTGGGACTCAAAGCCCTCTCTGAAGATATGACATTGAGTAGCCCCTGAATAACACAAAGGAGCTGGATCTTGAGAAAATCTTCTTCAAGAGTGTAGTGCATGGTAAGGAAACAGGCCTCTAAATGAGAACAAGATGATTCATTTGATTCATAGCTGAGGAGGCTGTTATAGCTGGGCAGAATGGCATGAAATGAGGTTGGCAAAATAGGTAAAAGATCATATTTAGGACATTGTAGGCCATTGCAGAGTTTGGCCTTTATTTTCCATGTAATAGAAAACCATTGGAGACTTTCTTTTAAAAAGCAAAAAAGTGATGTGATTTGATTGGCATTTTAAAAACAGTTACTGTAGCTGATTTGGAAAGAAGTATTAATAGCTATATGGGAGGGAGATGGGCAGCAGATTTAGAAGATAGGAGGCCAGTTCTTTGGCTATTGCAGCAGATTATAAGAGCTCCAGGAAATTTATGTATAAATGCATTATAAAATTCATTTAATTAAGCTTTACAGATAGTTTATTTAAATGAAGATAAATTTTGGTTAACTTCTAAAATTTATGCTAATTTATACTAATTGTTTTACCCTTTTAACAAAGCAAATTTTGCATTCTGTACTTGAAACATATACCTTTTCTCTCCCTGCCATTCCCACTCACCCTTTTTCATTTGTTTGCAACAGTGGTTTCAAGAAACAATATTGTATTGATGCCTGCTATATGGCATGCTCCAGTAGGTTTTTACTTGTTTTAGTGAAAATAGTAAAATTATCTCTTTAATAACATAAATTACCCTGAATTGCATCCCAGTGTACATTATTGAATGGGAGACAAAAGGGTGAATTGTATCAAGCATAGCATTAACCATAATCTTGGAATACCCGTGGGAGTGTTCTATCAGCCATCGTAGGATTCATGATGCAAAAAAAGGTTGAGAACACCTGTTCCACCAGATGAAGTGCAACCATTTTGTTTATTTAGCCATTTGTTTTTATGACAGCCAGAAACTAATTTTTAAATTAGAACATTTATATGAAAGTGACTTGTTAGTTTTAAAGTGAATTGCAAATATAGAGTACTTGAGTTTTAATTCACAGGATCTATGTAAATCTTTACCGATCATTTTGAAAAATAATTATCATTCACATCTTTATCTTAAAACTTAATTTTTATGGCTGTCTCTTTAGAAATCTAGACTATTATGCCTAAGCACATAAATATGTATATATACAGTAACATTAAAAACATATCTAAATTATTTACTTTTTTCAAATACTTTATAATCTTTTATTTATAATTGTTCATCCTTTCTGTAAAATCTGACAATTTAAAATAATTACATTATTTAACTTTCTAGCAAAAAATTAGTATACTATATTCTACTTAATTTTTTTGAAAGGATATTTTTCATTCTTACTAAAAATGTATAAATTTAAAAGTGCAAAGCATTTTGTTTTGCTTTTTTTCATATACACACTATATGTATACACACACACTTGCAAGAGAAAGGGACTCATTGATTTTACCATTAGAATGCGATGTTTTTAAAAAACATGTTTTCCATTTTTCATGTTAAAAATTGCTAATAAAATAAAATCCCCATGAAGTATAGCCTATGCACATTTAGAAGTACCAGAAGGAAGCATTACATTTAAAAAAGGCTGGTTTAAATTATTAAATAGGCATATGTACTGTATATGTTTATAAAATTTATGTTTGGATTCTGAATTCTTTTTAGAGTAATTTATGATGCAAATAAAAGTCAGTAGCAGAGGCAAACTAGTACAGGAAATGGTGAGAAATTGTGGAATTAGGGGGAATGATTAAAAATTGGAATATATTACATTCTTTTCAAGAACACACATACAAGTGTAGATAAAAAAAGCTGAATTCATTTACGACAGATTTATTAACAGCCCCAGCCTGGTGAAAAACAATGTTGATTGAACAGTTTTGGATATTTTCCAACTCCTGTTTACTTTGTTAAAACCATAACAAGGTAATCTGGTTCCTTTTGACTTAAATAAGACAAAGAATTCAATATTGAGGCACTGTTTATAGGTTGTTAAACATTTCAGTTTAGCGTCTGAGGATAATGTTTAGCATTGTGTTCAATTAGTGTGAACTAACCAGTTGAAGTGCCAGATTTGTAAATGTCTTACTTCAATTAATACAAAATACTAAGGGCTCCATTCATTCCAAGTTACTTGCTCCATGGGTGCCGGCCACGTGGTCTCCATAAGCAGGCCTTTCTGTGGACTAATCAAGATTCATGGCCTCCAGGTTTTGTGGCACTGGCATTTTAGAATCTGCAGCGTCACTTTTTCTTTTCATGAACTTTTCTATTTTTATCCCTAGTGCTTTCTCCCATTTTAAGTTATATATGGAATTGAACTTGTATGATACTCTGATGTAGTTATAAATGAGTGTAATTTGGTAGAATATACTGGCAAGTTATTTTTTTTTTTTTTTGAGACAGAGTCCCACTTTGTTGCCTGGGCTAGAGTGAGTGCCGTGGCGTCAGCCTAGCTCACAGTGTGATGATAATGTGTGCGAAGCACCATTAATTTTATACTTTGAATGTGCTTCTGCACATACGTTAGTAGACAATTGAGTATGCAAGGACCAATTAGCAACATTAGTAAAAACAAGAGCAATGGACTGGCTGTGGCGGATAGGAGAGTAGTTAACCATGGGGACCATGTAAAAAGATTTTTATACCAGTTATTGTCAGTATTTAGTTGTTCTTTCCTTTCCTTTATTCTGTTTCTCACCTGGGAAATGCTGTTTTGAATTACTCCTGAATGGTTGGTATAAAAACAACAGGTTTCTCCTAAGGCTATGCATAATCCTCCTTGTTTTAAGAACAATAGGTTTAATCCTCTTCTATTTTGTAATACCACTTCAGCTAAAGAATCCACTGATTGTTCTAAATAATTAATGGATTTCTCCAAATCATTTAGATCTAGGTCCACCTGGTGACTTAATATTTTAAAATTTTGGTTGTCAGTGATTAAAGCTGTAGTGCCCACAGCAGCAGAACCAGTAATGTCCAATCTTATTAACAGGGGCACCAGAATCGGAATGGCTCTCTTTATCCGCCAGGTAGTGGAGGCTTGTAGATGTTCTCTTCCTCCTTTACCTGAATAGAAATATACTTGTGGAATGATATGAGACAGAATACAAAGATCTTGTTTTTTGTACAATTATGGAGGGTATTACACATGGAGTGATTCTTGTAGTACATGTAAACCAGGTGCCATTTGGAGCCACCAATAATGATTCAGACCTAAAATCGGTTGAATTATCGATTTGAATGGAAATGTTACAGAATCCTGTATAAGGGGACCGGGCTAAGGTAAAACTTAATGGGTAAATACAAGTACCTTGTCCTTGTAGGTCCTTCAGTGTCAACTTGGGTTTTTGGCCCCACCGGCACAGATGTTGTTTATGTGTATCGTCAGTAGTCATATTTTTAATGTAATTTTCTTCTTGGCCAAGGGGCTGA
>CAUYSK010118768.1:0-52621 GCA_963575035.1 Avahi laniger | reverse complement strand
GTGATGATAGTGGTGATGATGGTAGTTATGATGGTGGCGGTGGTAATAATGATGGTGATGATGGTGGTAGTGATAATAGTGGTGGTGGTGGTGATGATTATGATGATGGTGGTGATGGTAATGATAATAATGGCCATGCTGCTGGTGGTGGTGATGATGATGGTGGCAGTGGTGGCAATGATGGTAATGATGATGGTGGTGTTGATGACGATAGTGATGGTGAGGTAGGTGGTGATTATGATGGTGGTGACTGTGGTGGTGTGACATTAGTCACCATGTATTGAGTTCCTTCTATGTGCTATATGTTCTTCATCCATCACAGCGCAATCCAATGTACCTAGCATACTAGCTACCCCAAAGAAAGTTGGCAAAATAATCTAAAATATCACTTCCACAAAGTCACTCCCTACTTCATGAATCTACCCTGGCTTTCTACTACGCCGTCCTCTGCTAGGCCTTCAGAGCCCTTCTTCAGTTGTCTCCACTTTTGGGAGCCAATAGAGGGCTTCCACTATTAAGCCACGATTGAATGGAAAATAGATTCTCCACTTTTCCCCACTGAGAGGCTCCAGTGCTGTCTGCCTGTCTCTTCACTGTCCCCCACCCTCATGCCTACCCCACCACAGACAGATAAATCCACAGCTACACACACCCTGATCCTTCTCTCTCTGGAGTGTGCTCCTACTGTCTATACACCCACTCGAATCTTTTTCCTCCTGCAAAGCCAGGCTGCAATCCTTCTTAATTCACTTCCACTCAGTCGCATTTGCCAGTACCTCTTTGTGCCAAGCATGGTGCTGCACACTGAGATGCAGAACTCCTAGCCCACCTCTCAGATGACTTGTGACAGTGATGAAACTTGGTCATCAACCAGGGTCCCCAGCCTTCCTTCCTCCCACTTCCAGCCCACTCAGAGCATGGTTCAATTCTTCTTCTCCCTCATCCTCCACAAGAGTCTTTCCCAGTCTGGCTTCTGAGACTGTATGAAGGAGAATTAAGAGAATGGACAGAGGAAAGAGAAGACGCATATAGAGAAAAAGAAAGAAAGAGAGAGAGAGAGTTAAGAGAGGCAAAAGAGACAAAATAAAAGATCTGGGCTGGGTGTCAGGAAAGTTAGGGGTATTATGTTTGAGAGGCTTTTGAGTAGCCAGAACTAACAGGGATCACAGGGAAGAAAGAGACTTCTGAAGAGTATCACTGTAGGTTAAAAATTAGATCCCCTTTAATGTTCTTGAGCCATAGGAAACATTTCTGATAACATTTACCTACTTGAATTTGCTTATTTGAATGCAATAGCATAAAAAACCTGGGCTGTGTGGTCCTCAGTTTATATTTGTGTTATAATTATATTTATCATCTAAACTGGGACACTTTTGAGAGGAAAAGGGAGAACTACTATATTAATAATTATTCTGGGGTAACAGACATACCAGGACAGTGCTGGTATGTCTGGGACTACAACGTCCAATCACCCAAGTTGTAATCATAATAAAATGTGTTACATAGAGGATGAGATATGTCCAGGATGTCTCCACTAAGGCCCAGAGAATAAGCGTCTCACCCAGTGGGTGTCAAGAGAGAGGAGAAAAAGTCAGGAGAAGAAAAAGTCTTTCCACCTTCACAGGCCTAGCTAGAGTGGACTTTCTCTTTTCTGAATTGAACACCCTATATTAGCTGTTACTAACTAAATTACATTATATTTCATGTCATTTGCTATTTATTTTCTAGAATGTTGACAAAGAGTAAAAAAATAAGGAAAACATCATCCTTTTATATCTCTCACAATACTGGGCAGCATGGGAGATAAAAAAAAAAGGAGCACAATAAATGCATATCGTCTGAGCAATTTTGTTCCCCCAGACCATGGGATGTGCACCCATTTTCCAATTACTTTGCAATGGCCTTTGAGCAAACGCTCAGTAGTGGGGCAATAGCATAATGTCGATATTTTCAGGCAAGCAGACAAACTTTTCTATTTTTGATTAATGGAGGGAACAGTGAACGGGAGTCTCATTTACCAGGCTTCCCCAACATCCCAAACCATCACTTAACAGCCCAACACAAGATACATCTACATTGTCAGGTGGAGGTGAACACTATTTGTCTTCAGCTGTGTAAAGAATAATGCTCATTACGCTCACCATCACTTTCCTCCCTCCACCCCTCACCTGCTGCTCCAACACTACACTAGTTGGCTTGAGTTAGTAATTTTCGACACTGTTATATAATCAAGAGAAAATCCACCACATCTCTTGCTCAGTTAAGTTCATTGTAACACAGAACATCAGACAGCAGGAAATTCACCCTGAAATCACAGCCACAGTAGCTCCTTCAGGGCGGCAAATTCCTGGCAGTCGGGGAGCACACTGCTGCAAAATCATATCTTTGGGCTCTTCGGACAGTGCAATTGGAGTGGTAAAAATTGAAAAAGACCAGTGAAATGTACTGTAGTAAATGCCTGGACTCCAGACAGGAATGCCACACGTGGAGAAGGGGATGCATGGTGACCCAAAATGGGTCTCTTGATTTAGATGTCAAGTTCACCCTAGCTTCATGCCAATGACAACAAGAATGTTCTCTCATCCCGCCAACTGAGACAGAACCTCTGCTGGTTGATAAGTTCCATTATAAAATTGTTTCTTGGATACCCAATTTTATGACATATTGCTTAAGATACGTTTCTGCAATGTAACTAGTTTTCCTAATAGCTGATATTTATTTATTTATCTACATATGTATGTATTTAACATGATAAAAACTCAAGCATTATATTCAAGGAAGAAAGGAAAGAAAGATGTTTTATTACAACCAAGGTCAGGCTGATAAAACATCAGCAACAATTTGTTGGATTCCACAAAATGACAGAAACTTGGATAAACTACTGGTCAAATTATATCACCCTACCTTCTCCTTATTTATTCCTTGAGAAACATAAGAACTCCAATAAGACAGATCCTGATTTCCAGTACCAATATTATTAAGGAGTTCCACTTTAAAGGACAATGAAATATGTACATTAATAAAACTACTTTCCTACTTTTCCATTAAAACATCATTGTCACCACCACTGAAGGGGACTAGAAATGTCACCTCAACACTAGGCTCTGTTCAAGGCAGACTATAACTAGGAACAATCTACCACAAGCTTTTGGTGCATATTATTCTGTTGTTTTGTGGCTTAACACAAAACAATTAGGCCAAAGGGTACAGGGAATAAATGTCCATAAAGTTCTGGGAATCTACACAGTCATCTGTCCTTTTATTTTGCTGCTAATAAATATGTTATTGCTGTTTAGAGAATATGTAAGTGGAAATAGCAGTCTCCTTCCTGTGACAATCCTAGCAGTGGCAGTCACTTCTTCAAAGGCAGAAACAAGAATTTCCTTTCAGCTGCTTGCCTACAAAGAAAACCTCACTTAGACATGCAGCCAGTGTGCTTCTAAAAGACCAGGCAAGAGATTATTTCGCTTTAACTTATTAAATAGATATATATCTAAAGAGATAAATGTTAGATTTTGGGAAGCCTTTGCTAAGACATTTGTTCTTATAGCTGAAGTTTTCTGCAATTCACAGTTCTTCATGGTTTCATAATTTAGAGACCAGTGTATGGGGAAAACAACCAAATCAATTTTCTAATGCACTTATAATTACTGACATGCCTTGTCTTCCCAACAATACTAGGAAATAACTTGTTTCCTACAAAGATTAAATTTGGAGCTCCTAAACTCTTCAGTTCAACTCCTGAACATTGAAGTTCAATTCAAGCTTCATTTTTTAGGATTCCATCATGTTTGTGAGGATTCCCCAAAAATGTACTACACATTTGCCTGCTTTCTTAAACAGAATATAACAGGAATGTAATACTATCCTGGGTTATTGGGAAGGCTGGATTTACTATTTTTCCAGAGCTAGACAGATTAACTTTCGAAAGTTAACGACCAGGAGCCTCTTTGTACCCGTAAATGGAAAGGAAGTTTATCCAAAAAATTTTCATAAAGATTGTCCTGGAGCCCAGCCTCGCACCAGGGACAGAGCTGGGAGCCAGAACGCCCTTGTGGTGGCTGCGCCAGTGCCAGCTGAGCTCTCTTTCCAGCTTCTTCACAAAATAATTCTTGGCATTTGTGGCCAGCCTCACCTCTGTCTCAGGATTGTCTGTGTCTGAGCAGCACAGGTTCTAGAAGATATAATCACAGTTTTCAGAATAAGAGTTGGGAAAAAATATGTGTCTTCAAAAAGATAAATCATTTGAACCTACTTTTTTAAAATCATAGAATACTTTAAGAGCAGGAAAAATGACACCCAGCAGCTCTGTTAAAAAGAAGTGGTTGCTCTTTCTTTTGTGCCCACAGGGTCTTAATGGGCAGGTGAAGCGTTCAGTCTTTAGTGACAAACAGCCACCTTATAAAGGCCACTATTAAATCTCCTTCTAAGTGTAAAAGAAAATGATAGAATCAAACCATATTCCATTCAAATAAAGAAAGAAAAGTTGCCAAATTTAATAAATTCCCTGAAAACAGCTAATAAGGTCATTTAGCAGGTACGATAACTAGGAAAGATGAATGTTGACACCTTCAGGCTCTCACCTCTGCCTGCAAGGTGGGGGCTCAGCAATCTGCAATAACATGGTGGGAAATGCAAGCAGTGGGAGCCACAGGCACCTAAAGGTTGAGAACAAGCATCGTCTTGTGATACACCTGTGCTGAGTGAGGTTTCTGCAGGGTCTCCAAGGTTTTTAAAGAGACACTGTTCTCTTCCTGCATGGAGAAGGGAGATCCTTCTGCTGGCCTGGAGAGTGCAGGGTAATCTCAGGTTAAATATCATCAGACTCATCCACCCAAATGTATTCATCTCAAATATGAGGGTACTACTCTTTCCCTAACACCCTAACTTGGACACAGGAGAGTGATCAAGCCTATGTACTCATTCTGCTAGCTCTAATACCTTAAAATTAAATTCTGGGCCTCATTTTCAGCACAGTCTGAAATAAGACTGCTGAATTTCTTTAAATCTTTGCCTATCCAATATGGTAGCCACTAGCTACATGTGTCTAATGAGAACTTGAAATGTGACTATTCCAAACTGAGATATGCTAGAAGTAAAAATACTAACTGGTCTTGAAAACTTAATACCAAAAAAATGTAAATAGTTTATTAATAAGTCTTTATATTTGTTACATATTGAAATAATGTTTTGGATATAGTGGGTTAAATAAAATACAATATTGAAATCAATCACACCTGTATCATTTTTACTTTTTAATTTGTGGCTATTATAAAATGTAAAATTACATATGTGGTTCACATTACATTTCCATGGGATAGCACTGCTTTAAATGCTTCCATGGGAGTTTTCAGGCTTTTGCAGTGTACCTTGAGATGAGAGTCAGTCTTTTTCTTTTCTCAAAGATTCTGAAGCTATACAGAGTCCATCAATTCCAATCTGCATTTGTCAAAGCACATGGAACTTTACAGCACAAAGAGTGAACCTTAACATATGTGAACGTATGTGAGCCTCATCAGATCTCATCTAACCCTAATTACCTCCCAAAGGAGTCATTTCCAAATGCCACCACATTAGGGGTTGGGCCTCAACATATGAATTTTGTTGGGACACAAACATTCAGTCCATAATGGTCATATTAATAGTATTCCCTTGGTATGGTGTGATGAGAATGGTACTTAACCTTTAAAATCTTCTTCCCAAAACTCATAATCACAATCTAGACATGAGAAAAACATAAGGCAAATTTCAATTGAAGAAACTTATATGAAATAGCTGGCCACTACTCCTCATACTCTAAGTTATCAAACACAAAATCTGAGAAACAGCCACAGTAAAAATGATCCTAAAGAGGCATGATAACTAAATGTAATGTGGTATCCCAGATGGGATCCTGGGACAGAAAAAGAATCTGAGGTAAAGCAAAGGAAATCTGAATAAAGTATGAACTGTAATAACTATAACAGATGTACCATATTAATATGATATGTTAGCAACAAGGAAACTGAGTGTGGGATATATGGAAACTCTGCACTATCTTCACAATTTTTGTACAAATCTGTTCAAAACTAAAACTATTCAAAAATAAAAGGTTATTTTTTAAAGACTCAAATAGAAATTCTAAAAATTCTTCTATTATTGTCTTTCAGAACAATGAGTAAAATTAAAAGCCTACTCAATCTTTAACAATGGTGTAGACACAGATAAAGAGATAATTTATGAAATAAAAACTGACAAAAGAAAATATCCAGAATGAGACATGGTAAAGCAAAAGGATGAAAAATATGAAAGAGTACGACACGTAGAAGATGCAGTGAGAAGCAACCACAAGAGACCCAGAATAAACAAAAGCAATCTTGAGCAAGAAGAACGAAGCTGGAGGCATGACACTCCCTGATTTTAAAATACACTACAAAACTATAGTAATCAAAACATTATGTTACTGACATAAAAACGGACACATAGACTAATGGAATAAAATAGAAAGTCCAGAAATAAATCCACTCATTTATTGTCAATTGATCATCCACAAAGTTGCCCAGAATGTACAATGGGGAAAAGATAGTCTCCTCAATGAATGGTACTGGAAAAACTATATATCCACATGCCCTTATTTCATACCATCTATAAAAATCAACTCAAAATCCATTAAAGATTTAAGCATAAGACTTGAAACTGTGCATCTACTAGAAGAAAACATAAAGCTTCTTGATAGTCTGGGCAATGATTTTTCTGATATGACCCCAGAAATGCAGACAACAAAAGCAAAAATAGAGGCATGGGATTAATCTAAAGTGGGATCAAACTAACAAGCTTCTACACAGTAATGGAAACGTAAAGTACAGAAACAACCTACAAAATGGTAGAAAATATTTGCAAACAATACATCTGATAAGGGATTAATATGCAAAATATATAAGGAACTCAAACAATAGCAAGAAAACAAATAACTCAATTAAAAAATGAGCAAAGGACCTGAATAGATTTCTCAAAAGAAGAGATACAAATGGCTAACATGCATATGAAAAAAATGCTCAACATCACTAATCATCAAAGAAATGTAAATCAAAACCACAATGAGATACCACCTCACATCTTATCTTTTAGAATGGGTATTATCAAAAAGACAAAAGTGTTGTCTTTTAGAATGGCTTTTTTCAAAAAGACAGAAGTGTTGGAAAAGATATGAAGACTGAAAAAATATCCACACTGTTAGTGGAAATGTAACTTGGTATAACCATTATGAAAAGCAATGGAGATCTCTCCAAAAAATTATAATCCAGCAATTGCACTTCAAGGCATATATCAAAGGAAATATAACCAGTATCTCAAAGAAATATCTGCACTCCCAAGTTCATTGCAGCATCATTCACAACAGCCAAAAAATGGAACCTACCTAAGTGTCTATTAACAGATGAATGGATAAAGGAAATGTGTGTGGGGGAGTATGTGTGTAATGGAATATTATTGAGACTTAAAAAGGAAGGGAATCCTGCCATTTTTGACATGTTTGAACCAGAAGAACACTGTGCTAAGTGAAATAAGCCAGACACAGAAAGACAAATACTTTATGATCTCAATCATATGTGGAATCTAAAAAATTGAATTCATAGAAGCAAAGAGTAAAATGGTGTTTGCCAAGGGGTGGTAAATGGGGTGATGTTGGTCAAAGAGTACAAAACTTCAGTTATGCAGGATGAATAAGTTCTGGAGACCTATGGTGACCACACTTAATAACATTGTATTATAATCTTGACATTTCCAAAGAGAGTAGATCTTAAATGATCTCGCAACCCCCCCCAAAAAGGTAACTATGTGAGGTGATGAATATATTAACTAGTTTGATTGGGGTAAATCATTTCATAATGTGTACCTATATCAAAAATTGCATTATACACCTTAAATATACACAATTCTTATAAATCATACCTCAGTAAAGCTGGGAAAAAATAAAACGAAATGCAGAACTGAAAAAAAGATACAGTGAGAAGATCTAATATGTGTGTAATTGGAAAAGAAACAATAACTGAAGAGATACTGGCATTAAACCACAGGTCCAAAATGTTTTAAGAACACCAAGAAGATTAACTATTTTTAAAAATTCACACATCATAATAAAATAGTTGAAAACCAAAAATGAAGAAAAATTGTAAAAGCAGCTAGAGAATAAAGACTAACTGGCTTCAGAAGAATAACAGTTAGGAACGGCAACTGACTTCTCAACGGAAACCGCAGAAGCCAGCAGACAATGAAATTTTTTTTAATTTTTGCATTGCTGAAAGAAACTGACAACCTAGAATTATATAACATGAAGGATATTTCAGGAAAACGTACTTCAAGGGTAAAAGTGAAATAAAGCCACTTTCACCCAAACAAAAACTGAAAGAATTTATCATTTGGAAACCTGTACTAAACAAAAATGGTCCCAGATGGAAGACCTGAGATGCAGGAAGTAACAAAGAACAAAGAAAATGGTAAATATGTGGAAAATATGTAGATAAATATGAAAAAAAAATTAATGTATAAAACAATAATAGCAACATCCTATTCTGTTTAAAATGTAAAAAGAATTAATATCACAAAAATGATAGTATATAAGTTGGAACAGACAGCAAATGGAAGATTTAAAGATTTAAAGATCTGAAAATTCTTGCATTGTCCAACAAAAGCATAATTTATATTAGATTTTGATAAATTTAAAATGTATGCTATAATTTATAGGGTATCTAAAACTATATTAAAAGAATATATAACTTCCAAAATAAAAGAGGGACAAAATGGAATAGTAAAACATAATTAATTCAAAAGAAGGTAATGGAAGAGATAAAAAGAAACATAGAACAGATGAGAAATATAGAAAGTACATAATGAAATGGTAGATTTAAGTGCAATCATATTGGTAGTTTTATTAAGTTTAAATGCACTAAATGCTACAATTCAAAGACAAAAATTATCTGACTGGATTTTTTTTAAAGGATGTGTTGCTTACAAGAAACATCTAAAATAAAAAATACAGGCAGTTTGCAAGTAAAAGGATGGACAAAGACATGCCATGCAAACACTCTCCAAAAAAAAAAAATTGCATTTACATAGCTATGTTAATAGCATAACGAAGTAGGCTTTAAGGCAAAAAGGATTCATAAAGTTAGAAACATAATGAGAATAGAAGGTTTGATTTTTTAGGAAGTTATAAAAATTCTAAATTTGTAGATATCTAATAACAGTTGACGAAACTAAAAGAAAAACTAGACAAATCCAAAATTATCATAATATTTTTTCAACAAATCTCTCAGTAACTTATAAAATGAACATATAAAAAATGAGTATAGATATGAAATATTTGAGCTACACAATCAGAAAACTTGACCAATATTCTTAAAATACTGAAACCAAAAATTATATTTTTAAAGCACATACAGAAAATTTTCCAAAAATTGGTTGAAACCATGCAAAATATGGTCTCTAACTATACTGCAGTTCACTTGTAAATCAATAGCAAAAAGATAACCAGAATATTCCAGTCCTAAACAAGCAAGGCTATTGGACTCCAACTCCAAGGTCAACCCTGAAGACACTAGAGAAAAAATAGAGAAAATTATGAGAATCCTTGAGATAACAGGGGTTGTTTTAATGTGCAGTGATTGGGTGGTGGCTAGTAGAAAAGAAATCCTTACAAGGCTGGGAAGGGTGAAATTAAAAAAGAGCAATTGGCATTCTGCTAACACACATACCTCTCTGCTCACTTGCTGTGACTGAGACTTCTGGCCCAGGTGTCCACTGGAATAAAATAAGGGCAGCACAGAAGGCTGTGCTAGTGAGGAACTGAGAAAAACATGTAGGGACTAACCGGCCTAGGATATTTATTTTCCCATCCCTCCACCTCCAACCCCCAAGACTGGTAAATCAAAAATCTAAAACCAATCTCCCTAATAATCCAGACTATAGGAATTCCAAAATAAGACAAAAAAACTATCTTAATGGAGAGAAGAAAATAGAGATAAATTTCCCAGAATTAAAAAACTAGAAAAGAAGGACTTCAGTTTGAAAAGGCCATAGGGTGTCAAGGAGAAACAATAAGAAAAATCCCTAACTACACACATTTTAGTGAAATTTTTAGAAAGACAAAGAAAAAATTCTAAAAGTTTATGCAGATTACAACAGATTATCTAAAAAGAAACATGAAGTAGATTAACATCAGACTTGTCTGACAGCAACATTGAATACAAGAAGACAATGGAGTCACATTTTCAAAGTGTAGAAGGAAAAGCTAAGCTGTCGTTTCAATACAATAAAAATATCCTGATACGTACAAGGTGTCATAAGATTATCCCACTAAAATGCATAGTAAAAACAGTCTTGAATGAATAATTTAAACAGAGGAATGATCACTGTGATATAATAAGAAAGATATATTTAGTCTCTCTTCCTGATACGCAGCTTCTAAAACTCTTGGACTCTCTAGAGTGGTAAGAATATCTTTTGTATGTTAATGAGACAACTAGTGGCTGGGGGCTCCTAGACAGCTTCAAGATGCGGGATGGTCACCGGAAAGACCAAGGTATGATTAAAGGGTTGAAACTTTCAGTCCCATCCCCCAACCTCTGGGGACAGGGACAAAAGGTTGAGTTGATTGCCAATGGCCAATGACATAGTCAATCATGCCTATGTAATTATGCCTCTACAAAAATCCAAAAGGACAGAGTTTGGGGATTGCTGAACTCATGGAGGACACCAGAGATGTCATGGAAGCTTCTCACCCCTTCCCACATTCCTTGCCCTATGCGTCTCTTCCATCTGGCTGTTCACCTATATCCTTTGTAATAAATGGGTAAACATAAGTAAAGTGTTTCCTTGAGTTCTATAAGCCACTCTAGCAAATTAATTGATTCTAGGAAGGGGAGTTGTGGGAACCCACTAGATGATCAGAAGTACAGGAGATAGCTTACTACTTGTGACTGGTACCTGATGTGGGAGCAGGCTTGAGAGACTGAGCCCTTAACATGTGGGATCAGACACTATCTCCAAGTGGACAGTGTCGAAATTGAATTGAATCACAGGATACTCAACTGGTGTCCACTGGAGAATTGCTCCATGGGGAGGTGTGGGGAAACCCACACCTCTGGTCACAGCTGTGCTGTGTTGAGTGACTGTGGAAGAGAGTAGGAAAAACAACTTTGTTATTCTGATCTCTAAAAATCATTCAAGAAATACTCAAGATATAAGTAAATTAAAGGTGATTACCTCACTTCATTGTGCTGTTATCTTAAAATAAACTAACAAAAACAGTAGTTAAGACCAAAGTAAAAGAGGATAATATATCCACTATAATCAAAATTAAAATTCTAAACATTAAAAGGCTATATGCTATCTAAATGTAAAACAACAAAACTTTTAAAAGACACATAGGAGAAATTCTTTGTGACCTAGGGTTAGGTGAAAATTTCTTGGACATATTACTGAAAGCATGATCCATAAAAGAAGGAAACAGATAAATTGTATTTCATACAAATTAAAATTTTTGCTTCACCAAAGACCCTGTTCAGAGGATAAAAAACTAGCCACCAACTGGAACAAAATATTTGCAGATCACATATTTAACAAAGGATTCATATCCAGAATATACAAAGAATGCTCTAAACTCAACAGTACAAAAACAATCAATTAGTAAATGGAAAAATTGCTTAAACAAATACTTCACCAAAAAAGATATAGGGATAGCAAAAAAAGCACATGAAAACATGTTCAACATCACTAAACATTAGGAAAATGCAAATTAAAACCTGGTAAGGTATCACTACACACTGATTAAAACAGCTAAAATCAAAAATACTGATAGTACTAAATACTAGTGAGGATGCAAAGAAACTGCATCTCTTACACATTGTTGGTACCACTGTGAAAATCAGCGTGGCCACTTCTTAAGAAATTAAACGTGGACTTGCCATACAACCCAGCTATCACACTCCTGGGCATTTATCCTAGAGAAATGAAAACTTATGTTCACATGAAAATTTGTACACAGATGTTCATAACAGCTTTATTTGCAATAGTCAAAAACTGGAAATTGCCCAAATATCCTTTCACAAGTGAATAGTTAAACAAATTTTGGTACATCAATACCATGGAATACCAGTCAGAAATAAAAAATAATAAACTATTGATACACACAAAATCTTGGATGGCTCTTAAGGGCATTATGCTGAATATAAAAAGCCAATCTTAAAAGTTACATACTGTATGGTTCCATGTATATAACAGTCTCGAAATGAGAAAATCATAGAAATGGAAAACAAGTGATTTCCAAAGTTTAGGGGAAGGGAGAGAGGGTGTGACTACAGAAAGGCAGACCAAGGGAGTTTCTTTGTGATGACAGAACAGTTCTGTGTCTGGATAGTGGTGGTGGTTATTCAGATCTACATATGGTAGGTGATAAAATGTCATAGAACTATACATACATATACATATAAAAATACACACAAAAAAACAGATGAAATCTGAGTAAGATCTGTAGTCTAGTTAACTGTATCATGTCAATTAATTTCATGGTTTTGATAATGTGCTATGATTTTGTAAGATGTCACCATCGGGAGAAGCTGGATGAGGGTACGTGGGACCACTGTGTATTATTTTTGCAACTTTTTGTGAATCTAAAATTATTTTTTTTAAAAAGTCTCTTTTAAAGCCTATATGCAGTAGTCCCCCTTTATCCTTGGTTTCCATTTGTGCAGTTTCAGTTACCTGTGGTCAACCATAGTCCAAAAATATGAAATGGAAAATTCCAGAAATAAACAATTCATAAGATTTAAATTGGGCATTGTTTTGGGTAGCATGATGAAATCTCAGGCCATCCCACTCTGATCTGCTCAGGACATGAATCCTCCCTCTTTTCCCACGTATCCACCCTGCAGACATTACCTGCCCATTAGTCACTTAGTACCTATCTGAGTTATCAGATACTTTGAGAGAGAGAGAGAAAGAAAGAGAGAGAGATCACATTCATCTAACTTTTATTACAGTATATTGTTATAATTGTTCTATTTTATTCTTATTGTCATTAATCTAATACTGTGCCTAATTTATAAATTAATCTCTATCATAGGTATGTATGTACAGGACAAAGCTAGGCTAGAGAGGGTTCAGTACCCTCTGCGGTTTCAGGTATCCCCTGGGGGTCTCGGAACATATCCCCCATGGGTAAGGGGGACTACTATAATACTAATATGATAGTGTCAGCAGTAGGAAGAAACCAAGGGAGGGGAGAATGTACTAAACATCTCACTTTATTTGAGAGAATATGTTTGTACCAAGTCAAAATATTTTTTAAGCCACAAAAAAATATACTGGAATGTGGATATACTGGAATATAAATAAGATAGTAGAAACAAGTATAAATACATCAATAATTGCAATTAATGTAAATGAATTAAACACACAATTAAAAAATAAATAAATACTGCTAAATTGAGGTTATAAAAATCTATCTATATGCTACTTACAAGAAATACACCTAAAGCCTAAAGACAGGTCAAGGTTAAAAGTAAAAACATAAATAAAAAAGATATATTAGGCATATAAACATTAAAGATAGCCGGGCGCGGTGGCTCACGCCTGTAATCCTAGCACTCTGGGAGGCCGAGGTGGGCGGATTGTTTGAGCTCAGGAGTTCGAAATCAGCCTGAGCAAGAGCGAGACCCCGTCTCTACTAAAATTAGAAAGAAATTAATTGGACAACTATAAATATACAGAAAAAATTAGCCAGGCATGGTGACGCATGCCTGTAGTCCCAGCTACTCAGGAGGCTGAGGCAGAAGGATTGCTTGAGCCCAGGAGTTTGAGGTTGCTGTGAGCTAGGATGATGCCACGGCACTCTAGCCAGGGCAACACAATAAGACTGTCTCAAAAAAAAAAAAAAAAAATTAAAGGAAACCAAAAAACAAATCCTGGCCTAATTATATTAATTTCACATAAAATAGACTTTAGCAACAGCATTGTCAGATATGGAGAAGATTTTTACCTAATGATAAAAGCATTCATTTCACCAAAAAGAAATAATAATTCTAAACAAGTTCCACTTCATAAAATACTCTAAAATGGCCATGAATAACCAGGATATTTCTGAAAAGGGGATCAGGAAAGGAATGTTTCCCCTCTGCAATATCAGAATTTATTGTGAAGGAATAACAATAAAACATTAAGAGCATAATAAGACCCACGCTAAGCACATGGCCCAGTGGGAGGACAGCAGCAGACCCTCGTGTGTGCGGAGCTCCGGCAGGTGCAATCTCACCGAGGGGAGGAGAGCTAGCCAACAAGTGCAGCCCGGAGAACAATGACTTAGGATCTGGAAAAAGCTGCACTTGGATCACTTCCTCAAGCCACATAATAAAATTGACTCGGCCCATCTTCCTTTCCCTGTCCTTCCGCTCTTGTTTTCCTTCCCACCTTTTCTTCCCGGCAGGGAGGAATTGCCGGGTGGCTGAGCGCACGGGGTAGAAGGGCCATGTGGAGAGGCAGGCTTGCATCCCAGAAAGTGAGGATGGGGAGCTGTGGGGATGTGGGCGTGCGCTTCAGGCCTCGGGTTGAGAGTGCAGGCCAGGGAAGGGCAGCAGGAGCCACAGGGACAGAACCCAGGGCTAGGCAGGGAGGCGGAGGGAAGGAGACAGCCTTCGTGCTTAAAGATTGGTTACACTGAGCCAATACGTACATTGTCTGAGCAAATAAGCAATATACTGAGTCAAGATTCTCAAGCTATTAATATTTACATATAGGGAATGAGGGAAGACTGGAAAGAACTCTGAGTTATGGGATCGATATTGGAAGTATCGATATAAACTCATAATTTTATAATAGCATTATATAGACTGTACAGATACAGAAAGAGTGGTGTGTGCATGTGGATAGGGATATGTGCCTATGTACACGTGTATATTTGTGTATATTTCCTATCTCTAAAGGGCCTAGAAGCAATGACAGACTAGTAGATGGGTACTACTGGGGCCTACATCTTGGTTTAGAAACATAAAGGAACCAGTGCTTTTGGAGAAATGACTGATTCCAGGGCTGGGGCCAGACAAGATGAGCCTAGAATATCTTTTTGGGTCAGAAAGTAAGAATTCTCAATGAAAGATCAGGATTCACTGAAAGGACACAGAAATTGATAGAAGCAAAATAATAGGAATGAACCACATTACATTAAATAAAATAGGAATCTGTGAGTTCAGAACGACATAAACAAGTAAGGAAATAAAGGAACAGGGAAGCCTTTTCCTTCCAGTTGCGTGCCAAATGATAAATGTAGAAGCAATGAGGAAAATAGAAAATCGTTCGGCAACCACTGTCTGTGTGGTTGATTTGCACAGGAGTGGGCAATGCGTGCTAAGGCTGTAGAGGAGGCTAGGATATCAGTGCAATCTCAGAAGACTTCCCCACAAAGCGCTAATTGGGAAATGGGGAATTTAAGGAAGAGAAACCTGGCAGACACCAAGCCAGGGTAACATCAACAGTGGTGGTCAAAAAGGTGACATTATTCATCCTAGTAATTCCTATTCACATCGAGAAGAACACAGCTTGGTTTCTGAGCTGATCCCACCCTAATTGCATGCTCCGAGCATGTTCATAAGAAAAATCAGATGGACCACAGCAAGGGCATCCTAGAATGTAAGGCCTGTAGTCTTTGAAACCATCCAGGACATGAAAGACTGGGAGACACTGCGATTTTTTAATGTTAAGCAAGTTTTGACTTCATGCCTGCAATAAACTATATATGCTTTCTCTTCTGTGAAGTTTATTTTAGGGGGTGTGTGTATGCTTTAAAAAATTGGTTTTGGGGAGTTCTTAAGTTCTTGATATTGATTTTTGTGACAGTTTGTAATTTGCTCTTTCATGTTATTTAAGGTGTTACTTTGCAAACAAAAGTTTTTCATTTATTATAAATAAATTTATCAATTTTTTTAGTTCACACTTTTTATGCTTAAAGTTTTAAAATAATCACCTACATGCTTCATTTAGTACTTTAAAGCTTTGTTTTGCATATTTAAGTCCTTAACACATCTGAAGTTAACTTTTTACAAATTATTTTGAAATGATTCCAAAGTTAAAGAAAAAGATGCCAGAACAAAACAAAGAACTTGCATACTCCTTCATCCAATATTCCCCAGTTATTAACATCTTGCTGTTTGTTCCATTGCTATTTATCCCCATTACATTATCACTATTTCTTTCCTGAATCGTTTTTATTATTATTATTGGAGACAAGATCTCTCTCTGTTGCCCAGACTGAAGTGCAATGATACAATCGCAGCTCACTGCAACCTCCAAATCCTGGGCTCAAGCGCCCCTCCTGGCTCAACCTCTCCAGTAGCTGGGACTACAGGTGCACACCTGGCTCATTTTTAAAAATTGTTTTTGCAGAGATGGGGGATTCACTATGTTGTAAGGTTGGTCTTAAACTCCTGGGCTCAAGCAATCCTCCCACCGTGGCCTCCCAAAGTGCTGGGATTACAGGTATGAGCCACCATAGTGGGCTCCTTTCCTGAATCTTTGAGAGCAAGCTATAGATATGATGTCTCATCACTCCTAAATCCTCTGGCATTTATTTCCCCCAAACAAGGACACTCTCCTCTACAATCACATACAGCCCTCCAATCAGGAAATCAACATTAGTGTAAAACTAATGCCTAATTCACAGACCCCATTCAAATTTTTTCAATGTAATCTGTCTTTACTGCAATCAAAAAGACCACACAAAACTCTTGGAATAGTGAAAAGAGAGCAGGTTAGAGAAACATGATACAGTGTTTCCAGAACAACCTCAGGGGACCATACTGTCTGGCTGCCTGGAGTCGTCTCTGCCAGGGAGGAGTGCAGACTGGCTGCTGAGGGAGGACACGAGGAACGTGACGCCCCAGCAGTGGAGAGGGCAACTCTGGTGAGCAGCTTGCAGGCTCAGCGACAACGGGGGATGCCCAACTAGCGTGGACGCCACCCCAACGGTCCCAACAATTTCTCTGTCCGTTCTTGTCTAGGATCTTCTCTAGGAATACAGGTTGCATTTAGTTGTCATGTCTTGTCCAATTGTTTCAGTGTGAGTGAGAACCACATAGACATTCACTATGTAATAAATCAATAAGCTTGGAGTTCTTGTTTTGTGCATTGTTCTGTGTGTACATTTCATAATAAAAACGTTTACTTTTTAATAAAATGTTTATTTTTAAGAAGAAAATAGTCACACTCACATATTTCAAACAAGCATTTGCTCCCAGAATTCAAATTTCTGCATTAAAATCAAGTTTCTTCAGTGAGACATATATTAAAGCCTAGAATTTTCAACCAATTTTGGTAACAGTTTCATGAACAAAGAGTGAAAAAATCACCTAACCAAGTAGCAGATGCAAGGGTAGACCCAGGACTCCCGAAGCGGATTTTTGTTGGGATTCCTACCAACATATATATCTCCACAAAAATCTCATTTCCCTTCTAATTTATATGATTGTTTAGGTATGATATAGTTGTTATCATTTCAATGAAAAGAGCTATATATATTTAAATTCATATTTTGATTGAAGGTTTTAGTCGAAGGTATAATAAGAATGGCAGACTGAATTTATGAGAGAGATATGTTGCTAAGCCAATCCATTCTAATAGAGCAGTGGGTTTTTTCTGACCTGGCAGACAGAGATGGAATTTCCTAGTGGCCTTGGCAACTGCTCTTGCAAATAATTTCAAGGGATGTTTGTTGAAATAACAGCTTCTGGAAAGTTCACCCGTGATGGATTGATAGAGGGTGTTGGGCAGTCAACTGGTATACTGCTCAGCCAGACTGGGGCTGTGGCAACATGAACTAAGAAAGGAAGCTGGTGCCAACCAAGCTTAAAATTAGACAGGGTCTCTTTCTGGCAGTTTTAGAGATAAGGAGTTTTGCATATTTATTGCCTTAATTATGCAGACCTACTTTTCAGGGTTCCTTTGGCTCAATTCAACATGCAGACCCAAACAGCACCAAAGGCTTTTTTCTCTCTCCTGAACTGTATTTGCTTCTTTAACTTTAAACAGAATCGCTTATCAAAAAGAAATACGCTCTTTGCAAGAATTTGGCCTATCACAAGCATTCCTGCATAGACCTTAGTCTTTGGGCCATACATTCCCACTCCCAATCCCATCTACAGTATTCTAGTTCATAAAATTTCAAAAGTGAAGAACAGCCTTGGAAATTACAGTCCTGTCTCCTTTATTTTCCACAGAAGTGTAAGGCTCCGCCTACTACCTGAGTTTCTCCACCCTTGTTCCCTGCTCTTCCTACTGTACCTTTCACCTCAAATATGATATGAGATGGGCTTTTCACACTAATAAAAGAGAAAACGTTCTCCAATGCCACCTTCAGCCAAGGATGTTGCCTTCAGTGTTTCCAAATAGTCAGCATGCATTGGCCACGAAGGATTGCATTTCCCTTTAATTAAGGACCTAGAAAGAACCAACCATGCATGGAGCCTGGACTGCAGAAAGACCTGTAATTTAAAACGTAAGAAATTTAAAAATTAAGAATTATTTTTAATTTAATTAGAATCTGCTTTCAACCATTCACTCGGAAAATAAGTTATGTACGGTTCTAAGTCTGCTCGCCTCTCACTTCTTCACTTTTAAAAAGACCCACGCCAGCGACAGAGGGTTGGGACACTGCGGGAGGAAAGTGGCGAGGGAAAGGACAGCAGAGGTTCAAGGGGCGGCGCGGCGCAGCACCCTCCCTAGTGCACCAGGGAGAGCCCGGCGGGGGGCGCCGGCACGCGGCTGTGCGCACGCGCGGGGCCGCGGGCGGCTGCTCTCCCGCGCTCCGCTCCACTCCGCTTAATTTAGCCCTTCGGCGCTGCCTCTTCCCACGTCCCCAACGCCCAAGTTCAGGGCGACAGAGGACGGGGTGGGGAGGATCCCAGGGCTCCTCAGACAACGACGTTTTGGAAGATACCGCGTGGGTGAGCAGGAGGAAAGCAAGGACATTGAGGGCAAAAAACCTTAAGCCGCCGCCAGCCCGCGCTCTGCAGGGGTCGGAGCAAGGCGCTGCGCTGGAGCTTGCGGCCACGGGGGGAACAGCCGGCGCGCGCGGAACCCCAGGGGCGGGGCGAGCTGTGGGCGGGGCCCCTTGAGCCCACCCCCGCCCTGCCATTGGAGGGCGTAGGGGGCGGGCCCGAGGAACGCCCCCCTCTCGCCACCAGCCCCCGCCCCGCCCCTGCCCGCCCACGTTTTCGGCTCTTCCCGGAGCCTCCCAGCGCAGGGAAAGGAAACACCCGTGGCCGCCACCGTGCCCCTGGACGCGGGAGCGGCGAGCCCCCTGCCGCCCCGCCCTCCAGCCAGTGACGTCACCAGGGGCGGAACGACGTGGCTCCACCCCCAGGCCCCCGCCGCAACCTCGGAGTGTGCGGCTCCCGCGGGAAGCCGGGCGGGGGCGGGGCTGCTCAGAGCTAACGCCTCTGGTCTCCCTTGGCTGCAGCCATGACCCCGCGGCTCCCCCTCGGCCTCTCACCCTCCACCCACAGTCGCACCCGTCACTTTGCACCTTTCTCTTCCTTTCCCGTCTGAGCATCTCCAAATGTCCGAGTGTGGGGACGCGAGATGGGTGCACGAGGGCAAGCTGCCTGGAGAAGAAAATTCTATGCCAATCTCCTTAATCCGTTTGCATTTCTACTGCTTGTTTGATATTTTGACATCATCTTGTGTAGTTTTGCAAGATTTGGGAGTAGGTCGTTTTCATTTTTTTTCTTCACAGGCTAAAGGAATAGTTGGCCCATGCCTTCTTTAGCATTAGATTCAAGAGGCTAGGATTTTTTTTGAGGGGGGGGCTCTTTTCTTTTTGGTGCAGAAGAAGGAAAGAAAACCAAAGTTTACCGGTGTGTAGAAAGGAAATAGCCCTGTTAATTTTCATTTTTGACTTAAGCTGTCGTCGAGAGCGCCTTACACAGAACACAAACACAGCTGCGGGAGCATCCCGGTGCAGAGTAGTCTGCGTACGCAGGGTCTGTGCGGGAACATCAAAAGACAGTGCAGGTGTGTGTGGGTCTGGGTGTGCGTGTGCGTACGTGATGTACGTGAGTGCGTGTAGTGTACGTGCGTATGCAGCCCAACAAATAATCCCAAGAGGCACTTCAAGATTTGAAAGAAGCCCTCACACTAGCGCTTGCCTTGGAAATTTCCTAAAGCTCTGAGTTAGTAAACCAGTAGTGCCCTAAAATCTTCTTAGCAGAGGCTGCTTCCCCAGCGCCCTCCCGGCCCCTAAAACAGGTGTCGCGGTGTCTCACGAAGCTGCCCTTCTTCGCCCGCGCTGGCCTCGGAGGTGGTGAAATTCACAGAGCGCACACCGTGTATATTTCAGAAGCCCCACGCCTGCAAACCAAACCCCCGGGGTCCGGGCGCCTGTGCGCGCTCGCGCGCAGTGTGTGCAGAACTGCCAGGGTGCGCTTGGCATGGTTCTCAGGCGCGCGCGTGTGTTTGTGTGTGTGCCCGTGTGTGCTCGTGTGTGCTCGTGCGAGGGGCAGGGCTGTGTGCTCACGCGCTCCAGGCTGCGCCCAGAGCTCAGCGGCTGGGTTGGAGAAAAAGAGAATAGACAAGTGCAGGGAGCGAGGCGGCCAGGGGGGGATTTTGAATTAGCAGAGCTGGCTTAGCTGTTTTTCCCTCTCCCGCATCTGCTCCTTTAAACCCCACTGCACCGCAGGGAGAGGGCTGGATTCGCTGTCGTGTTGATGGAGGAGGGGGAGCAGGTTGAAACAATTGAGTGGGCGCGCCAGGACTCCCCGGCTCCTGGCGGGGAGGGGAGGGGTAGCCCCAGCTCTGCGCAGGGAGGGGGCGGGGTTGGGGGGCCCCGTGAACAAGGAAGGGGGGTGACCGCGGGATGGGGAAGTGGTCACCCCTGGGAGGCGAAATTTCGTTCAGATCGCACATTAATTGGAGATATCTGATTAATTCCAGTTTCTGATGACTATAAATGGCGATTCTCTACCAAGGTGTCTATATTAAAAAAAAATCATTCCGTGTCATCCCCCACGTCAGGCCTGCTCGTGGGCGTGAGGCTGTACTTCCTCCGCCCCCTCCTAATGGAGTGAACCATTCCCAGCTCTTCCCCTCTCTCTCTCTCAGCCTCTCTCTCTCTCTCTCTTTCTGTCTCTTCCTCGCTCCCTCTCTTGCTCTCCTCCCTCTGCCTTCCCGGTGCATAAAGTCTCGGTCGCTCCCGGAACTTGTTGGCAATGCCTATTTTTCAGCTTTCCCCCGCGTTCTCTAAACTAACTATTTAAAGGTCTGCGGTCGCAAATGGTTTGACTAAACGTAGGATGGGACTTAAGTTGAACGGCAGATATATTTCACTGATCCTCGCGGTGCAAATAGGTAAGTGGCCGCCTAGCCCGGCTCTGAGCGGGAGACGGAGGCAGCCAGCCCCGGCCCGAGGCGCAGAGGGGTACCCGCGGGCCCGTGGCCGCCCCGGGGTGCGGAGAAGCCGGCAAGCCCCCGAGGGTGGGGGCATCAGCTCCTGGGGACTTGCACGTCCGGGTTTGGTTTTCCTGAGGAAGGAGACTCCAAACGTTCACCGGGAAATGTGTGCGGCCGGCCGTTTTCCGGATAGGGCTTATCCCCCTTTTTCCAAAGCACACATCCATTTTTGCTTCTCTTTTTGGGGTTAGACCAGGTTTGATGCGCTCTGGGGCAATGCATTGGCCCCTGCGATACTGCAAGGTCTTATTTTGAAGAGTCGAAAGGTGAATGCAGGAACAAGATGGCTTAGACAACTAAGGTTGGAAAGTTTATGTGCAGAAAGCAAAGATATTCCGGGGCTCAGACTGCCGCATTTAGAACTTTGTCATTCTCCCGCCCCCACCCCCCAGACCCTAGCTGCAGCGTTTGCACCGGGCACCGCAGACCGGCTGGGGGGCAAATCCAGAATGGTAGGGAACCCCAGACCACATACTTTAATATGCTTACCATTGAGGAGCATGAATTCAGCCAAATATACGGGGATCTACTTTTCTAGGCGCATTTGCCTGTTACTTTACGAATCGGCGTCTGTATTTTATATGTAGGAAAGGGTTAAGAAGTGTTTGCTATATGTCATGTAGAGTGTTCGTTATTTTTTGTTATTGTTATTTGTGGACGGATGTATTTAGTCCCCATTTTATGTTAAGGAATGTTGAGTTACACTGTCAGGGGGCTTTTTAAAGTTCACATTTTTTTCCATCCAGAATGAATTAAACGTATGGGAGGGGGCACTAGAAAACCCCCTTTCTCTGAAGCCCGGTCAGAACATTAATTAAGGTGGCCTAAAAGTGAAAGTGAAGCAGGTTATTAATAGAATGGACGAAAGGTGGAAAAAAACTCTTCAAAGGGATTTTCTGGAGACGGAGGGAATTGTTACCTCTTATCAGTTCAGGCAGTAGCATTCTTTGCAGACATCTTTGCAGTATTGTGGGGGGGGTGCTTTAGGGAATTGGTTTGGGGCAAGAAAGGGAATGCTTAACGTGTTATGAAAAATGTGGAGGAAACAGGGTTTGGAGTTCTCTAGACACTAAAATGGATTCTTTGCAGTGGGGTTTTATGCATTTGACATGATTTTGAGTATCTGATATTTTTTGCAGAACCATTATAGGGATTTTAGAGTGTGTGACTGCGGGATTTTGGCGTTTTCCTTTAATTCTAAGAAACGGCAATGCTATGAATCTGGTTGCTTTGAATCTTTGACATTAGTGCAAAGATCTGCAATAAATGAAAAACATTTCTAAGGGGCAGCAAATCCCTTAAATGTTAGAAATAAGTGAATGTGGCATTTTGCAATTAGCCTATGAATGTTTAGGGAGCAGAAGACAGTAGCTGTTTTTGAGATAGGGGTTTTAATCAGAGATGTTTGGAGCTCTGTTTTCCCAGTGCGAAATAACCTTACTTTGAGGGGTTAAAAAAAAGAAGTCGTTTGTGCATGAGGGATGCGTTCTGAACACATTAACTTTGGCCTGAAAATGACAATTTGTTGGCTGTGGAATTGAAATTGAGTGTATTTGTTCCCGAATGTCTGCCCTTTGCTGCACCAGAGCCTCGGTCTTTATTAATTCATGGCTAGGAGCTGTCCAAAATCATTGACATTTGGCAAGAAAAGTGGGGGTTGGGGAGGGGCGAGGAGGTGGAGAGGGTGGTGAACGCGAAAGAAGACGCTGCGGGAGGAAGTTTGGAATGAATGAGAGGAGGTCGAACAATTGAATGAACGATGGAAACCGCACAAGAAAGAGACGCCAGCGAGGACAAGGAAGGAGCCAGGGTCGCCCTCCCGAGCCTCGTAGAAACCGGGTTTAGGAAGGACAGCGAAAGACGCGCGGGCTGCGACCTGCTAGGAGGCGTGCGCCTGCAAAATCCGTCCCGCGCGGAGGCTCCCGGCCTCCCAGAGAAGACTAGAACCCAAGGAGTCACAGTTGCAAAAGACAGAAATTTTCACGACTTCTTATTTTACACACGCACACACTCACACATGCGCGCTGTGCAGGGTTTTCTCCAGCAGCGCCTGGAATGATAACGTGACGAGAGCGCTTCCCGCCCCCGGCGAGACCCAGTTCCCCTTTTAAAAATTGTCAGTGCATCTAAGGGGCTTCTTTTTCGCCACCGAATTTTGGGGGCGGAGGTAAGGGGTGAGGAGAGACGGGAGGGCTAGGTAGAGGAGGGCGGACTGCATTTTGTTTCGGTTCTTCGCTTCAAAACGGTATTTCTGACACGCATTATAGAGGAAGATGTGCAGGGTTTATTTCATTTTGAACGAGTTCGATTAGAACAAAGATTCGTTTATTTTTAAGATTCTGTGTCAGTGTTCGATTTGCCATCATTGTAGTTGCAAGGGCATTTAATTGCGTGTACGGGGAACCGGGAGGTGTAGGAAGGGTTACGTGTCTGCCCCAGCGGAGGTCGAAGTTAACCTTAGTCCCTTCCCCAGCGCTTCCCGTTCCGGATTAGAAAGCGCAAGGCCCGCCTCGCTCTTCCTGCAGCAATTTGCAAACGGTACGCTCTAGGCGGCTGCTACGGGTTCGGTCACCTTCCCCCTTGTCTGCGTCTGGCCGGACGCCTGGGGACAGGCGGCTGCGTGAGGGGACAGGGGCTGTGAGGTGTCCAGTCCTCCTGGGACACAGTCACACTCGAGCCGCGGCAGCCAGAACACCGCCAGGGAAGGGGCCGGCGCCAGGGCCGTGGGCGCTGCGTGCTGATTTCGATCCTGAGATTTACCCCTGCGTCCTCTCCCCGCCCAGCAGCCCAGGTCAGGGCCTCTCCCGCGCCCTCCTGGCGCCAGGTGCTTTTGACCTCTAGGTGCTGAGCCTCCAGCGCGGATCACTGGCCCCAGGTAGAAAGAAATGGTGTCGGCCGCGCCGGTGGCCTGCAGCCTGTCTCTCCCGTCCCGCGCCTCGGGGTTTGGCTGACCTGAGGCGACAGCGAAGACCTCGGTGCGGCCTGGGCTTCCTTCTCCACCTCCTCCTCCCGCCGCCCCAGCTTTTATCCCGGCCCCCTCTCCGGAAAGCCCTGAGCCAGAGGCCTTGAGCCCCCGGCAGCAGCGAGTTCAGCGCTCTGAAGCCAGGCTGGCATCTGGGACCCGGAGAACGGTCTCTCCCGGCTCCTGTCCCGAGTGGTGGCAGGCTTTTCGGGGGCTGTGTGGGGAGCTGGGAGCGGGCAGAGGCAGAGGAGAGCAGGGGGCCTATGGCCTCGGTGGAGGTGACCCAGGGTCATCCGTGCAGACACATCCGTGAGCCCGCCCCGCCTCTGGCCCTAACCTCCCAGACCACTCGTCCCCGGAGCTGGGTCTCGGCACGCCCAGGTAGCCCTCTTTCCTGCGGGGCGGGGCGCATCCGGGAGTCTCACTGGGAACACAGACTCCATGGTAAGCAATCGGCTTTATAATGAAACAAGCCATTTCAGTGACTGCTCGTGACTTTCAGAGACTTTATTTATTCATTCATTCATTCAGCAGTGTTTGCTGAGCGCCCACCCACCGGGCGCCGCGCCCGAAGCTTATTAGGGCGAGGTGGCGTCGGTTCGACTGCGTGACCCCACGCCTTGCTGCCTCCCCATGCCGTTCTCGCCCCCGCACCCTGCTGTTAAGACCCCTTCTGTCACCTCAAAAATGGAAGATTGCATTACAAGAGCCGTGACAGGACTTGCTGGGGAAGTGTTGGGAGACGAAGGAGGGAGTGAGGAGAAAGAGAAATAAGAGATGAGGGAGGTGAGAAGAGGGGGCGATGGAAACAGAAAAAGATACAGAGCGAGATGCGGGAGGGAGCTGGGGGAAAGGAATGGACTCACCTACCTCCCACCCACCCACACCTGCTCGCACTCGGACAAGCTGCACTAGATGAGGCGCTGGGTGCAGGTCGCTCATTCTTGGACCAAGTCTCTCAATCACCTTTAACACTGGGGCATCCGAGGCTGGGCGCTGGGAGTCACCACCCGACGGGCGATGGCACAGAGTCCGGCCGCCAGCGGGCCGTGGGGCGGCAGGGCGGAGTTGCAGGGCTGCTGACCAGTGTCCCCTCCTCCCCGCAGCATACCTCCTGCAGGCCGTGAGAGCAGCGGGCAAGTGTGATGCGGTCTTTAAGGGCTTTTCGGACTGTTTGCTCAAGCTGGGCGACAGCATGGCCAACTACCCGCAGGGCCTTGACGACAAGACAAACATCAAGACCGTGTGCACGTAAGTGTTCTCTCTGGCGGGCTGGGCTTCTGTTCTGGGGGCACACCTGAGGCCGGAGAGCGCTGCGCCTCCCTGCCTGAGCTCAGCGTTCTGAGCCAGCCTAAGTCCACGCATTTTGCTTTCTGGCTCCCACACCCAGGATGAGACCTGGGGATAAGCCCTCTGGCCCTGAGGCCCAGGCCCCTGGGTTGGAATCTGCATTGTCCAAGGGGACACCACCGCCTGGGGTGGGGTACAATGGAGGATCCTCCAGAGAAGGGCCCAGCGTCAGTATGCCACAGCCTCACAACGCGCTGAGACCCAGGGCGAGGGACAGGGAGCACTGCCACCAGTTCCTCCTGATGCCACCAGTTCCTCCTGCTGCACAATCTCTCTGCTTTGAGGCAGTCTTCATCATTCTTTCCTCTGGCGCGGGAATGAGTGGCCTGCCAAGTACTCTCTGAAGAACAGTTGGTTTTGGTTTGAGGACCCTTTTGGGGCATACTAGATTTGCCTAAAGGGAAAATCACTCCCGTATTCTGTCCATTTCCCGTGATTAAAGGTCCCTCCAATACCCACCAAGAAATTGTGGGAACAGGCAAGGGGGAGGTGGTCTCCCTTTCTGTTTCTGGGAGAGAGATTGGAACAATATTTTATTGTGTGTTAATGACTGCCCCAAAAGGAGTGTGTCTGGGTTGTCTGGTGACAGTCTCTGCTGAGTTTGTAACAGATCTTGAGGTTTGGGGTAGCCACCTTCCTTGGTTCCCTGCCCCTTGGCACATCTGTACAGTCTCCCCAGATCAGACTGCTGCAGGCACAAAGAGGGAGGGGGAGGAGTTCATGGCCAGGCCCAGTGGTGTCTTCTCAGAGTTTGGCTGAAAAGCAATGCTCCCACTAACCATGAGGGTAAGCAGCAGAGCCCTAGTGTGCTGGACCTGCAGCATTTTAGCTGCTGCAGACCTTAGAAATGCCCCCCCCCTCTGCAACGCACATTCCTTTTATTTTGGAAAAAAAAGGGAGAGAGAGAGCGAGCTGCATTTTCCTACCTCCACAATGGCTGGTTGAATAGTCAAGGCATGTTGTGTTCCTTGTGTCCCTTGTTCTCAGAGGTCGGAGTGACCCTTTTCCGTGCCATCCTTTTTCTACTGTGAAGTCCTTCCTCTCTCCCTAAGGGGGAGGGTGGCAGAAGGAGGGTTTGTTTGTCTGAATAATGGAATGGTGGTCAGTTTTGCTACTCTCGTTCCTTAATACCCTAGTGCCCACTAAGAGCCAGAGCAGCTAAATGGCTAGTACCTTCCTATACTACAAGGGACAAAAGGCATTTAGTTCCAGAAGTCTGGTAATAGGTAAGAATGTATCTATGAGGCATGACAAAAGGTTACACATAGAGCAACTTTCAAATCCTCCAGCATTTGCTGGAATTTCGTTATTCCAAACTATTTTAATTTTTTAGCAGAACTTTGGTTGTGGAAACTAAGGAAGTGTGGAGGGCCCCTGCCTGAGGTCACAGGCCGCAACTGGGTCCAGGCCCTATTCAGTTAGTGGGGCTGGTAACTCAACACCCAGCTGAAGCCTACCTCCTCCCAGCCCCAGGTGGGTGTCTGCTCTTCTCTGCCAGGTCCTTCTTCCAGGAGGACGCTGTCCCCATCTGGGCATGATAAAGAAGGGAGCGATGTAGACATCCTTTGGGAGGTCCAATTACACAGAAGCTCTTCAGGAGAGCAGTCCCCTGGGCCTCTTGGTGTCTCTAAATGTTGCTATTTATTACAAGTTGAGAAACTCGGAAGCCCTGTGCCCCAGGACCCCCAGTCCTTGTAAATTAGAGGTCGTTAGAAATCTTCCTGAGCTCGAGGCAATCCAATAAGCATCTGTAACTTCACCATCAGTCAGAAGATGGGGTGGGAGTGGAAGCAAGGAGAAATCAAGCACCACGCCTGCCTTCAATGTGCTTACAGCCCAGGCAAGCATACAGGAAGAGAGGGCAGACGCGCGTCACCCGGCACTAGGGGCCCTGGGGAGGTGGGGGCCAGCCCGGAGTTACTGAGACTCACGGATCGACCCAGCTCCAAAAGGAGACAGCGCCCCAGGAATCGATCACGGGTTGGGATTATATTTAGTCTCAGGATCTATTTTGGGTACTCGGAAGAAAGGGGAACAATAAAATAGGACAGGTTGGATGAAGGTTGTGGGGGCGGGGCTAGGAGCTGAGCCTGGGAGGAGGAGGTGGCTGAGTTAGGCTCGGGGCTCGGGAAATTAATGGGAAGGAGGGATGGGGGACCTCGAGGGCTGGCAGCGGTGGGCGCCGCGCCCGCCCTGGGTTCCGGCGGGGGCTCTACACCCAAAAGGCGGCGGACAGGAGGCCCCGTGGGACCCAAGCCCACGGAAAAGACTGGGATAGGCGGGCAGAGGAGGGACCCAGCGCGCAGGCCTGGAGCACTGGGATTTGCAAGAGCCGGAGAAGGCTCTGAAGCTGGCCCCGGGTGCCCCGGCACTAACACTCACCGACCCGGGGCAGGGGAGAGGCAGGCCGGAGTCTTCCAGACTGAGTCGGTGCGGGGGCCTGGAGAGCGAGCGGGATGGGCCCCAGAAGACCGCAGCAGGTGAAGAGGAGAAAGAGGAAGTGAGGAACGGAAGAGAGGAAGACGGAGGGAATGGCAAAGGAAAGAAAAGGAAAATGAGGAGAACAGGAAACAAAGGAGGAGGTGGGGGCAAGGAGGGAGAGGATGAGGGCGAAGGCTAGAGAACCGCAGCGAGGAGAAGGAGGGAGGCGGAAGGGGCGAGGGGGAGGAGAATGTGAGAAGCCCAGAGGGGAGGGCCGTGCTCGGAGCTAGTAACCCATCTTGCAAGCTAAGAGGCATTAATGGGCGGCAGCTTGCAAGGCTTAGCACTGTGTTCCCAGCTTTCCCCGGGGAGGGCTAGCAATCTGTTTGCGCAGGCAGAGGTGCCAGTGCGACGCGGCGAGTGCGACCCGGCTCCCGGCTGCGGGGTCCTCGCCCCGCACCAGCGAGGTGAAACCAGACAGGGGAGGGTGCGGCCCCTCCCCTGGGACAGCGGCTGCTGGCGTTGGCCGAGGTCCCGCGAGTCCAGACCTCGCGCAGCCCAGGCGCCTGGGCGGTGAGGAGGAGGGAGGGGCGCCCGGGGACGTGTGCGAGGCCGCCGAGTGGGGAGGCGCAGGGGCGCGGGCCTGGGGTCCTTCCCGCGCCCAAAGTGAACCTGCTTCTTGTGTTTTGTTCTGTTCCTCGCCAGATACTGGGAGGATTTCCACAGCTGCACGGTCACAGCCCTTACGGATTGCCAGGAAGGGGCGAAAGATATGTGGGATAAACTGAGAAAAGAATCCAAAAACCTCAACATCCAAGGCAGCTTATTCGAACTCTGCGGCAGCGGCAACGGGGCGGCGGGGTCCCTGCTCCCGGCGCTCCCCGTGCTCCTGGTGTCTCTCTCGGCAGCTTTAGCGACCTGGCTTTCCTTCTGAGCTGGGGGCCAGGTCCCCCCCGCGCCCACCCACACTCACTCCATGCTCCCGAAATCGAGAGGAAGATCCATTCGTTCTTTGGGGACGTTGTGATTCTCTGTGATGCTGAAAACACTCATGTAGGATTGTGGGAAATCTTGATTCTCTTTTTTATTTCATTTGATTTCTTTTTTTTTTTTTTGCCAAATGTCACCAATCAGTGAGCGAGCGAGCACAGCCAAAATCGGACCTCAGCTTTAGTCCGTCTTCACACACAAATAAGAAAACGGCATACCCACCCCATTTTTTAATTTAATTTAATTTAATTTAATTTATTTATTTGGCAAAAGAATCTCAGGAACGGCCCTGGGCCACCTACTACATAATCATGTTAATACATGAAAAATGATGGGCTCCTCCTAATCGGAAAGCGAGGAGAGGAGAAGGCCAGGGGATGAATTCAAGAGAGATGCCCACGAGCGAAGCGGATGGTGAATAATTCACGCTCACGTCGTTCTTCCACAGTGTCTTGTTTTGATCATTTCCACTGCACATTTCTCCGCAAGACAAGCGAAAGGACAGATTGTTGGCTTTGTGTTTTAAGGACAGGAAAGAGAGGGAAGGGGTTGAGGGAATGAACCTCTGGTGTGAAAGAAACGGCTTCCAGAAGAATGCTGCTGTGGTCACTGAGGGGTTAGTTTTACCTGCTGTTGTTGACACATCTTTCCACGTCCACTGCCTTTATTTTCCCTCCTCGCTCTTGTTTTAGCTGTTACACATCCAGTAATACCCGAATATCCAACGGTATAGATCACAAGGGGGGATGTTAAATGTTAATCTAAAATATAGTTAAAAAAAGATTTTGACATAAAAGAGCCTTGATTTTAAAAAAAAAAACAGAGAGAGATGTAATTTAAAAAGTTTATTATAAATTAAATTCAGCAAAAAAGATTTGCTACAAAGTATAGAGAAGTATAAAATAAAAGTTATTGTTTGAAATGGGGGCGTCGTTTGTTTCCTACCCCAATCTTGCTTTCTCGGCCGAATTTTCAGGGTCCCCGAGGGGGTCACATGATGCCAGGTGATAACTTCACCAACCTGCCGCCTTCACGCAGACCCTCCGCACTCAGGGTACTGCCACTTCTCCGAAATTCTGCTCAAAGAGGAGAAAATGGAAGTTGCTTTTTTTTTTTAATTAATGAATTAAAAAGCAGAGATTCTTTCTAGGTGAGGTTTGGAGGAACTGGGCTAGCTCGCAGCTAAGAAAGCACAGCGGCCGGCCGGCTGCCCCCGCCCCAGGCGGGTCAGCCCTGACCACCATTCTCCTCTTCCTCTGCGGTGGCCAGAGGCAGCTGGTGAAGGAACCGCCATTAAGGGCTCCAGCACAGGGGCCGAGAGGCTGCGTTCCCTGGCAGGGATCAGGTGAATCCTTTCATAATTAATAAGACAGCTCTGCTGAAACGGCGAGGAGACGGGGCCCTATTGATCTGGCAGTAGAGCTGCTTCCACCTCGCCTATTTATAGGCCCCGCATGGCCTTATAGAGAAGTAAATATTCCAGAGTAAACACGAGCCTAGGCGACCCGGGTCCGAGGGCTGCAGGCCTGGAATAGGCGGGGGAGGGAGAACTGCAAGTAGGTCTCAGAGTTCAATAAAATCGAAATCCGATTTCTTGGAGAAGGTGGAGGTGGGAGGGAGCTGCGGGGCCTCCGGGGCATGGGCGGCGGAGGGAGGAGGGTGGCGGGAGACCCGGGAGGCTGCGGCAGGTTCCCGCACGGAGCAGCCCGCCGCCCGCCGCGGGGAGGGTACGCCAGGGCTGAAATGCAATGTGTAAACAACCGCTAGTGTAACAGTTCATAAATCAAACCCAGTGGGTAGCAGCCCAATCTGCATTCCCCCCACGGATTGAATTCCAGCAACACATGCGTCCCTGCGCCCCGAGCGATGGAAGCTGCATCGGTTCTTAACGGCAGCATCTATTACGGCCGCCGATCCACGCACGCGCGCTTGGGGCCACTCCCGGGAACAGTCTCGCCCGCTACCCCCACCCAGCCCCCTCCTTAGCCGGTCCCCGGTTCTCAGTCAAAACCAAAGGAGATCCGCACTGCGTGCGCGGGGTGGCGGTCCACCTGGAGACTCGTTTGTTTTGGAAAATAGTTGCGTTTTGTCTCTTTCATTCCAACAGTTATTTTTGGTCTACATATAAATAAATGATTCTAATCCGAGTTCAACCCCTGGAATTCAGATTAAAATATCTGAGCCTATTTTAAATACGGATCTATTTAACGAGGGAGACGGGAACAGGGAGAAAGAGAGAGGGTCTTCTCTCATCATTTTTGCCACAATAGCGCGCTGCCTCCTATCGATATGATATCTTTTCCTCTAAAAACTAGAGGCGAACCAGTGCGCACAATTGGGCGCCCAGCTTGCCAAAATAAAGGCACGCGCCGTCCTCCTCGGACTTTGGGAGGAAGGGGACTCCCGCGACTCACACAGGACGCCCCTCCCTTGGCGGCGCGGGCTTCTCCGCCAGAAACGCATCTCCTGCAAGATCTAGGAGGAGGCAGAGGGAGGGGGCAGGAGCGACGAGGGGGCGGGGATTGGCAGCGCGGGCTCCTTTGCTCTCCCAACAGGGTTTTCTCCAGGAACCCCCGGTTCCTACTGCGGTTCCAACCGCTTCCCAGTGGAGCCGCCCTAGAGGGAGAGCGCCCCCTCCGCCACACCGCGTCCTTGCACGTCCCCCGCCTCCTGGTCCCAGGACGCCCAAGTCTCGAAACCTCTCTTCCAGTCCTGTCCAAGGCCGGGGGCCACGCTCGAAAGCACTCGGAGAGATCTCCAGGAACGCAGGGCCGCGGTTCTTGGAAACGCAGGCTTCCGCATCTGGCTCGTTAGAGAACGTTTCTTGTTGTGGTGATTGGTTAGATTATTGTCACGCCGTTTTCGACTGTAATTTGCTGTTTAATCATGATGACATCTCCATATGTTAGTTGATGTTATTGTTATTAAGCAGCAGTGAGGCTGGCCTTGTTGACAATTGGGGAGACGATATTAACCAGGGCGAGCATGCCCCATCAAAGAGGGGGATGGAGTGGGCGTCGGGCACCTGAGGACATCAGCACAGGTACCTCGGCCCCACGTCGGGGCAGACGCTCCAGGTCTTCGTGCCCGCCGTGGCTCTCCCTGGGGCCCACAGCGCTGGCTTCGAGCCTCTGAGAAGCTGTTGGGATCAGAGAAAGTCCCCCTTTGCTCCTTCCCCAGTCCACGCAGGTTCAAGACACGGAAGTTCATTTGAGCGTGATGCCCGACAATACATCAGAAAGTGTCAGAGGCCAGTTCCAGAGCCCAGTCGCAGCCGGGGAACTCCAGGCCCGTGGGAGTGGAAACTGTGGGGAAGGAGTAAACTGGCTGGAGGAGAGGGATGCGGGCGTGGAAAACGGGGGACGCAGGGAACGAGGAGGACAAGAGTAGGGTTATGCAGGGAACAGAAGCGTGTGGTCACCTGGGACGCTGAAGGAGATGATGGAGAAACAGACCTGGAGATGGTGGAGCCGTGGCGAGAGGTAACGGACGGATGAAACCTGGACTTACTTTCATTCGGGACTCTCAGAGCAGCAAAGGAGCACAAGGACCCCACACAGATTCTCTTTCTGCGGATCCAGAGGTCCTTCCACTCTGACCCGAGCCCCCAACGGCCAGGGCCACCGGGGCCGTGGCGCACGACCCCAGGTTCTGCCCCGAGTCCGCCCCAGGCAGAGATGGAGGCAAAGATTCCTACTTCCCGAATTCTCCCTCAAATGCCCCGCAGAGCGGCTTCCTGGAAGGCGTTCGACCATTCCCCCCACCCCTCCCCAAATAAGCAAGCTCTGCGGTGGGCAGCGCCCTGGCCGTCCGGGAGGGGTCCACCCTCTGCGACAGTCTCCCGTCCCGTCCCGCGCGCCCGCGAGGGAAGGATCCTTGCCCCACTCCTTCCTCCTCCGGAACACCAACCCAAGGAAACCAAAGCGTTGATCTCCTCCCCCTCACCACCCCCAGCCCTTGTCGTGAAAACGAAGTGGTGCAGGAAAATGGAAGGGAACGGCGAGCGTACCAGCTGTGGGCTTCCAACAGACCCCGGCTGGTCCCCTTCCCACCCCCTCCCAAGTCACTGCAGCTCCCTAGGCCAGGAGGTCTGCAACTTGGTGAAGTTGTACCTTGTGGTTCACCACCCCCTAATCCCCACACCCCAAAGAGAAGACCTGCGTAGAGAAACGCCCTAGGGGCCCTTCCTAGTGGTTAGCGCCTGGTGGCCTCTGCCCCAAACCCTAATGCCCAAATAAGGAATGAGGGCCCAGCCCGGCCCAGCCCCGGGCAGGGGTACTGGGCTCAGAGCCCGCCCGACTCCAAATGCCCGCACCCCACGCGGAACGGCTCCTCCCGTCTCTGCTCTTGGGGATCGGGAGTGTGATATTTCCATCCGCATTTGCGTCCCGATCGCCTTTAGTGTATCTTCTAAGATCTAAGACTTGGGAGCCGAAAGACTTCCGTTACCACCTGAGTAACCATGGGTGGGTTACTGAACCCCTCTATGCCTGAGTCTGCTCTGTAAAATGGGGATGATCGTACCTACCTCACAGGGTTGTACCTTGCATGAGACGAGACAGGTAAAGCGCTCTGGGATAACAGGCCAATTACCTCATGCTGGGTATTATTAATTTAATTTCCTCCCGCTGTGACCCAGGCTTAATCCGATGGGTTTCACTGAATTCTTCAAAATACGGTTGAGTAGCGAACTTCATTCTGACTTTTAATAGTTTTTCTTTATAGATTAGGAATTTAAATTCCTCTTGCTACAGGCTATACCAAGCGCTCCATCCCCCTGTCTGGCCTTCTCAGAGGATGCTCTAGACAAGCTTCTTGAATTAAATCAACCCTGCTGCTCAGCAGTGACTGCGCGCTCAGACCCTGCTCCACCTCGCCTGGTGCCAGAGCCGTGCCAGTCCCTGGCTTTGGCTTCCCGCAACCGCCCAACCCGAGTCCCCGGGTTCTCCTGGCTCGAGATTCTTCCTGTCTTTCTCCGTATCTTCTCTTCCACTCCCCTCACTCCTTCCATTTATATTAAATTCCTCCCCAACATTAAAAAAGTAACTTAGTTATTGTAAACAAGGAAGCAATTCAAGGATACATAGAGGAAAAATAACAATCCTCCCTCCCCTAACAGATGTTGGTAGGCTGATGTGCATTCTTCCATGCCTTTCTCCAAGCACCCGTAAACATATATTCACATATACCCACATGGAGGCTGGATTTGGTTTTTTTTTAATTTATGCAGCAGTGTAACATATTTCTTTGCAACCAAATTCTTCAAGATCAATAGCTAAATAAATATCTCCTCCTTTTAAATAGTCATACAATATTTCTTAGAATGACTATGCTACAACTTACTTAGTTTTCCACCTATTTATGGACATTTAAAGATTTTCAAGGGTTGTTGTTTTGTTTTGGTTTGTTTTGGTTTTGTGTTGGTACCCTACGAATATTGTCATAAATATTCCTGTTCAAACAACGTTATGTACTAGTATTTTTATTTCATCAATAGAATAGATTCCCTCAAAGTTGGGTTGCTGGACAGAGATGTGTATGTGTGCTTTCAATTCGAAAAGACGGTGGGTTACTTTCCCAAAGCATATAGAGTGCCAGTTTCCCTGCATTCTTCTCAACACTGCATATTAATACTTTTTTTGTCTTTGTCAACCCAGTAGGTAACTTGGCAGTTTTCTAGAAGGCCAGCCTTTCCTGGCACCTGCATTGGGTTCTGTGGCTCCTTCTTCAGCCCTGAACATCACCAGAGTGTCCTCCTGCATTCTGGTCCAGCTAGACTTTGGGTCCCCTTTCCTGGGGCCGTGGCAAGGGGCACTTAAGTAGTGACTTTTGTGCAAAGCCAGGTGTAATTAGTCCTGGAAAACCCTGGCTCTAGCTCACTAATCTAATCAAAAGCCTTGGGGAGCTTAGGGTTTGGGCCTTGGGAGGCTGACTCAGTGAGTGCTTGTGGGAAGGCGGGGGTGGGGCTCAGCCACAGGAGCCCCCCACTGGACCTGCAGCTTCCACTGGGACACTCCCTCTGTGCCAGCTCCTCCGGTCACCCGGTCAGTGCCAATGCTGCGATCCCCTGGCCTGTCTGCAGTGGAGGGCTGGAGATGGAAGGAGGCAGCAAAGGAAAAGAAAACAGCAGCAGCGGAGCAAGGGCAGCAAGATGACAGGTGGACTTTTCTTTTCCTCACTCAGAGAGCCTGAGAAGCTTCTACAGGAGGGATCTACCCCAGGGCGGGTGGCCAGAAGAGCTGAACTATCTTTGGGGGAGTCAGTGTACAAAGATCCCAATTACAGGCTCTCTTCTCTCCCTCTCACCACTCCCACCCCTACCCCATTTACTCTGCCTAACTTTTAAGAAACTTTTTCATTGAGCACTTACTACATGCTAGGTGTCATGCTAAAGCTTTGCAAACATCATCCCGTTCCCTTTGCAATTTCTGTAAGTGGAGTGCATTACCCCATTTTACAGATGAGAAACGGAGGTTTAAGAGAGGTTAGTAGCTTGCCCCAAATCAACAGGTAGCAAGAGTGGGAGCTTATATTTGAGCATTAATCTGTTTGGGGAACCTGTTGTAAAGCATCACTTCACTTTTTCCTTCTGTTACTATTTTGAGCCAAAAAAGAGCTAACACAAACAAAAAGACAACAACAGCAAAAATTTAAGTCTTGCGGTAGGCAGAATAATGGCCTCACAAAAATGTGCATGTCCTAATCTCTAAAACCTGTGACTATGTTAGTTATATGGCAAAAGAGAATTAAGATTGCAGATGGAATTGGGCTGCTAAACAGATGACCTTAAAGTGGGGAGATTATCCTGCAGGGTCCCTAGGGGCCAATGTAATCACAAGGGTCCTTAAAAGTGGAAAAGGGAGGGAGAAGAGGTCCGAGTCATGTAATGGGAGGACTCAATCCACCATTGTTGGCTTTGAAGACGGAGGAAGGGGCCACAAGCCAAGGACTTGGGGCAGCCTTTAGAAACTGAAAAAGACCAGGAAATGAATTCTTCTCTAGAATTTTCAGAGGGGAATTCCACCCAGTGATTTTAGCCCAGTGAAACCCTTGTCAGACTTCTGAACTATAGAACTAACTGCAAGACAAGAAAATTGTATTATTTAAGCCACCAAGTTTGTGGTGCAAATAGAAAATTAATGCAAGTCCTAATTTGCATTGGTACAACTAAATTGTACCAATTTAGTTGAGGGAATACATCACATCCAGAGAGGCTAGGGCATTCAGGATATATGTGTGCTGGGAGTTTCTCGGGGCCCTTCTGTGTCCCTGTGTGTTCAGGGGAGGTGGCAGCCTCATTTCAGCCTGGGGTGATGGTGTATGTGAGAGAAAGAGGACATTACGGAATACATTTCTACAGACAGCAAAAAGTTGTGTTGATGTTTCACAATGTCTTGATGTCTCACACTAGAACCTTTTTTTGTTATTATTAAATTTCTTCCGCTTTTTCGCCCCTTTTAGCTTCAAGAGCCTCTTACTTGCTTCCTTTCCCTCCGGTAACTTAATGGACTCGCAGAGGAGTTCTTAGGCTCTGAAACAGTTATGGACCTGCCCCAGTATGCAAAGTTCCTCGTGACAGTGATAGATGGCTTGAGATACATTCACGGAATGTACCACCAGATAGTTATTCTCTTGATAAATCACAGCAACTATTATTAGCTACGTATCTCATCACCTGGACAAACCGTGTTGGACTGCTTTTGACGGTGGTGGCATTTCCAACCTTGCGCATTACCCAGAGCACAGAAGGAAATGGGTCCAGCCTCTATGGAATGCCCGAAATGAATCACTTGCTATGGATGTGGCAAGGGAGGAACGCAGGCAACCACTGCCTTTTCACATCCAGAAATTTCTTAAAAATAGTCTGAACCTCCGCAGGGAAAGAGGAGAAGGAGAAAAGGACACATTTGTCCATCCTTGATCTGTTAATCAAGTCACAAATTGCTTTGTTTACATTAAGACACCACCATGGGAGGCTCTTCTTGATTAAGCAAGAAGCAAGACCAAGCAAGCAAGCTGGTGCAAGCAAGCTGGTGCAGTGGCCAGATAATTAACTTCAGCGCCTCACTGCCCTCCGTGCTCGGTGCTCCGGTTCCTGCGCCCGGACCTGCCTTGGACTTTCGTTTCCTGGGAGAGGCTGGACGCGCGTCAGTGAGTGACTGTGAAAAATGGCTGTCGTAGTCCTGTGGTTGCTTCCTCGGGCTGTCGCCTGAAGCACGTTGAATTGTGCTCTCCCTGGGGCAGGAGGGGAAATCCCAAGCAAAGTGGTTCATTTAACTCTGGCCAAACACAAATTCTTCAAAACAGGCAACTTTGAAAGGGATAAAGAGCAACAGAGCGCGTGGGAGGCGCATCCATCAACCCCAGGCCAGAGCTGGGACGTCCAGCCCATGTGGCAACTGGGCCTCCAGGAGGCTTCTAGCCACTCAGCCAGCTAGGCGGTCACGTTCACATCATGCACACCTGCTTCTCACACCGCAGCCTCTCGGCAACGTGTTTTCCCGCGTGATCATTCTTCTCCCTTCTGCTCATTTGAACATAATGAGGTGCAAACTGCATTTCCTCACTTGCTTTGTTGATAGGGATTGGTGTATATTTTTTCCTATTTCTGAATAGCCCTTGGACACTTTTACAGACAGCAGAGAAAACCAGCTCAGTCTCTGCCCAAATTTTTATCTTCAAGAGTCGCTATAAAGTCATATGCAAAATGCACTCACAGGTACCCACTTACACAGATATTCATAATTATATATTCTCTAACGTAGATATTTCTAAGACACACAGACGCACACGCACCTGTGTGCACACTGCACTTGCAACCCGGACCTTCCTCCCTCTGGCTGCCTCTTGGGTCTCACCTTCTTCATTGTCTTTGCTGTTTTGTGTCTCATCCTTTGCATGTTCCTTCCCCTCAGCTCACAGACACACTCAAGTCCCTTGTAGCTTAAAAGAAAACCCCCTTTCTGTCTTCCTATGCTGTGCTAACCTGTTTCTCCAGTGAGCTCCCAGAGCAGTGCCCAGCCCAGGCGGGCACTCCGTGGGGAGGGGATGGTGCATGAACGAACTTCCCTCTTTCCCTCCTTGCCAGCTTCCCCCGAGCCAGTTCTTCCCTACCTGCTGCAGGTAGAGAAGAACTCTCATTGGCCTCCTTCTTTTCCCTCATTTGTATCTTACCCTTTAAAAACTATTTTATGCATTCTATTTTTAAAATTTTGCCAAGAGTCCACACTCACTGGGGGAAAATTAGACACTGCAGGTGACTCAAAAGGGAAAAATTAAAATAGTCATGATTTCTTCAACCAGAGATATGTATTTTGGTCTCAGTGTCTCTTGTGTTAATTCTCTCCTTTCTACATGGGTGTGATAATGTCATTTTCCCCCTTAAGAACCTTCACTTCCTTCCCATTGCTGAGTCATTGCTGAGTGATTCTGACTCCCTGCATGGCACTGAAGACTCACCAGGGTCTGGTCCCATCTCATCTTGTCAGTCTCCTCCCCGTCCACAGCCCTCTGTGCCCCCCACCCATGCACTGCCGCCATGTTGCATTCCTTGTTGCCCCTTGAACTGACACATGCTCTCCCCTATTCCATGCCTTTGCTGATTTAGTTCTTCCAGGCTAAAGTACACTTCACTTCCTCCCAATCCCTCCTCTCCACCTGTGGATGTCCTAGGCTCCTCTCGGGTTCCACATTGTATGAATCCTCTTCCAATCCCCTGGTCAGAACAATTGTGTTGCTCCTCTATTACCCCTTGTTCTTAATTTGGTGTTATAATTAGCTGTCTGCTGATTCATTTTTTCTTTAAACCTTAAGTTCCTTGAAGTCAGGAACTATTTCTCATTCATCTTTGAATCTCCCACAATACTTAGCACTGTGCCTGACACAGAAGCTTATTAAATTAATAACATTCCCAGCCCCTATTGCCTCACACATACATAGTTGCACAATCTAATTTTGAAAAGATTAATAAAGGTATTGCTGGTGCCGATTCTTCTCTGGGCCACTTCTTGTTAATGCCTTTTCACCCTCAGAACCTCCCCCTTGGCAGCCTAGGTGTGTATTCCTGGGAGAGCAGAGGCATAAAATTGTTGGATGAATGTCATGAAGTACCTACCAGTGGTTAGAAACAAAGGAATAGATGCACCCATAGCAATGCAGATAAGAGGGAATGAATGAATGATGGCTAAAACAAGAGGGTGGAAAGAGAAAAGAAGTGACACCTACTTAGTATATCTCACGCACGCCTCTTGGAACAACTTACTCAGCATTTCATTAGCTTGTTATACTTTCTCATAGGCTGCAAAGAAACCTGGAACACTCATGCTCCTCCCCTCATTCTTTCCCTCTCACTTAAGGAACCATGACATCTATAACTTTCCTGCCCCCTCGTTTGAAGAAGAGAATTTTCCATGTCTCATCGTCACTCAGACTACGCTCTTATCACCTAATGTGTATGCAGTGACTGTGCATATGGTAGCCATCCTCCAAAAATGGCCTCCAGTGACCCTTGTCTCCTGGTACACATACCTGTGTGTAGTCAGTTTCACAGTCAATCAGGGCTAGCCCTCTGTGGCCAATAGAATACGAATGAAGTAAAGATATGTGACTTCCAAGGCTAGGTCATAAAAGGCATTGCAGATTCCTCTTTGGTCTCTTGGATTACTTCCTTTGGGGAAAGCCAGCTATCATGCCATGGGCCACTTAAGCAGCCCTGTGGAGAAGTCCACATAAAAAGGACCTGAGACCTCCTGTCAATAGCTGGCACTGACTTGGCAGCCACATTAGTGAGCCATTTTGAAAAGTAGATACCCCAGCACCAGTCCAAACTTCAGGTGACTGCAGCCCCAGCTGATTCCTGACTGCAACTTCATGGAGACTCTGAGCCAGGATCATCCAGCCAAGCTGCTCTCAAATTCTTTACTCACAGAAACCATGAGAAATAATAAGTTGACTATTTTTGTTTATGCCACTGTTTAAGGATGACTTGATATGCAGCAATGGATAACTATTAAAATGCATCTGGCATATTTTTTCACTTTACTCTTCAATGTTTGCTCATTTGTCTATATATGTCCATGTGAGTGTTGATAGGTTTTGTTTGTAAGATCAATAAGAAAAAGACTTCTTTAAACAATGATTCCCATCAACTTTGAAGTAATTTGGGAATATATCAGTAAGTACACAAATAGGAAACCAGAAAACAGTCCAAATATTTCAAGCAGAGATAAGTCCATACAAGAGATTAACTGGAAGAGTATAAAGGAGAAGTAATATTACCCAGAGACTAGTAGAAAACCACTGCAATACTCAGGTCTGAACGAGCAAATGGGAAAATGACATTACCATTGTGAAACCAAGCTGTTGTTGCAGGGCTAGAGATACCCCTAGAAGTTGGAGGGAGAAACCTTGTGTTAACTTTCCTCCCACCTTCTAATCTCCTACCAGAGCCTCCCATTGTAGAAGCTAAAAGGAAGCAGTAGGCAAAGGATTCTGGGAAATGTAGTTTGCAGGCTTCCTGCCCTGGCAATAGAGAAAAGCTATAGATAGGGCAACTAAGGAGCTAAGAGCTAATATTCACTATTCATCACCAGGAACAATAACAGAGATAATGGAAATAAAGGTGCATGTATTTGACAGGGCTTTACTCAAAATGAAATAGTCAACATTTGTGATTATAGAAAGTCAGATAAATTCAAATGCTCCCACATTCATCTTCCAAGACATATTCCAGGATCCTGCCAAAAGATTGGGAACCACCACTGGTTCACACCTCTAAATTCTTCAAAAGGGCTGCCACAACAAAGCGCTTTTGGTAATTGGAGAAAAGCATCCCTAATAAGAAGAACTAACACACTGAGTACATAATACGGGTCAGGTACTGTTCTAATTACTTTTCAATTGTTAACTCATTTACCTCCCACCACATCATCATGAAGTCGTTCCTATATAATCCATTTTACAGGTGAGAAAACTCAGTCCTGGAGAAGTTAAGTCACAGAGATGGGGAGTGGCAGAGTCAGGTCCCCATATGGTCATCTGGCTTCAGGGCCCGTGTGTTTAATCGCTCCACTGTGCTGACTCTCATGCTGTTACCACATCGCCTGAAATGTGGGAGCTACTTATCACTGGTTGAACCTATGCCCAAAGTATCAAAAGAGATTAACAATATAAAAAGGAACAAAAGAACATGCCCTGTAAAAATCCAATCCTTGAGCTGTAGGACCAATCTTCAATTCAGCTTGTCCAAATGCTGACTCCACTATAGCACGATCCATTAATTCTTTTAGAAAGGCCACAGTTATTGAATTATCTGGGGCCTTTTTCTGAAACTCTGAAAAAGCCTTCTTAGTCTGGAAATATCCCTCCCAACCCAAGTGTAGAGGAGAGTTACTAACCAGTACCCTGGGAGGACCTGTGAATGGGAGAGCCATGTGCTTGGGCAGTGATGGAAACCCATTAGGGTGCTGTTTCCTGCCCGCCTGGGCCCAGGCCAAAACCTGAAGCCAATCATTGCAACAAGCTTGCCTATGTTCCTTCCTTTCAATGGAGGGGGGTGGAACACATCACACAGTAGCACCAGACCCTTCTGCCAACTACCCTTGTTTTCCAAAGGTGCTGTTTCATTCTTGGAGACTACATGTTGGGCCCGTTACATTTCAAAAGGAGCAGAAGGACAGCAGTGGAATATGTGGATTCTCAAGTAATTTCAGATGGCAGATCTGCACTGCCCCGGTTCCATTTAGATGGCAGACATACAGTACCCGGGTCCCACTGAGCCTAATACCTGGAGCACTGATATTTCTTGTGTGCTAAGCAGCCAGCAGAGGGTGGAAGGGCAGAGCTCCATTCAGCCCAGAGCCGTCACCAGGCACTTTAGGGCAGCTGTGTGCTTTGGTTGCACTGTATAAAGCTAGCCAAAGTGGGCCCAATTCGTGTCCTCTAGGAGCAGCACCTGAAACAGAGAACATTGACATGGAAACATACAGAAGTACATAACTGTGATGCTAATGTAAGACACTGTCTTCCATGTAGTTTATGAGAATAATGTTCATTGTTTTATAGCATTCCACCTACAGACTTGCATAATAAAATAATTGGGTTTGCCTTTGCTACATTTTGCCTTGCACATGGCCAGAGGAGAAAAATTGGGGTACCCCAATTAAAAAGAAAAGAGACCTATTATTTTGATGTGCATGGTTATGGATAGAGGAGTGAAGAAAGAAGAATGAATGCACAGTGGCCCTTCTCAAAATGAATATCTTGTTTTAAAGAATGTGTGTTCCTTTCTGTGCAAGTACAGAGCTACTACAAAACAACCATCCCGCTGACGCCTTGCACACCCAGTGGGAACGAGCCCTCTTCTCTTGCTCAGAGGACGTGCCAACTGTGAACTTTTCCCTCCACACACCCAACACAGGGGAGTGGTAACTCCAAAGCTCATACACATCCCAGAGCAGGCTTTTTAGGTTTTGCCCCTCTCCCTGAGGGTCTTTTTTATAACACAGCTGTCCACATGATGGGAAGGAAGTCAGCACCAAGCTGATGAGCTCCAAGAGCTCGCCGATACAGACAGTGGTTTCTGAGCAGGTGCAACAATATGAAACGGGATGAGAACCACCAATCCACAGAAAGATGCCTGCTACCGAGAGGGAAAGCAGAGACGGGAGGGCCTGCTGGGGTTTGGATCTTCATTTCCTCTTTCCGTAATGTGGCTGTCCTGACTGATCCAACATCTGCCTCATTCTCTTACTCACATGTTACCAGCACTGTCTCCGCCTTGCATGCCCCCAGCTTATTAAATCTTACTACCTTTCAACTCTTGATTTCCTCTACCTCTCCCCAGATATTTGCATGGAAGGCTCCTTCTTGCCCTTTGGGTTCAACCTCAGTGTCACCTCTGTGGAGATACCTTCTCTGACGTTCCATTTTAGAGTGACAGGGACCTTCCCTGGAAACCCTCCCAGCAACAGGCACTGTCACATTGCCTGGTGGTGTTTTATTTACAGCACTTAACATTTGTTTTTAACATTTGTTAAAAAAACGATCACTGTCGCATCCTCTAAGTGCTCATGCCCTAGGCAAGCTGTGCCCTAAGACTCTTTCTGAGCAGTTTTCTGTCTCCTAAAGATCCTGAGCTGGCACCTCCGGGCTGCTCCTCTGCTCCCCTTGCATTTGCACCACTACAGCTCAACATCCAGATTTTATCTCCTCCACTCAGCTCACATCGTGATCTCCCCTGGACTTAACAGTAAGCAGGCCTCGCTCAACACAGCACTGGGGAGCAAGTCCCGGACACCCTCCGGAGGATCTGGCGTGGCCCGTCCTCCACCTGCACGGCACAGCTGACAGGTGATGGTGAAGCTGGTTTGGTTGGAGGCTCAGCCGGGTGAGCTTGGTGCTGGGGGCAAAGGTGGGTGTCTGATCACTGTGAGGGCAGCTGACTGCACGCCAAACACAGTCAACACCCCAGAAGCTGACGTTTGATTACAGTAGGAGGGTCCAGATGGTGCTCAGCTCAAATCCAGCGCTGGCCAGGAGCCCCTGTCCAGCTGTCATCTGCACAAGCACAGAGAGTACCCGAAGATAAGATGGCATTTATATATTAATGTTCACTTCAATGGAAACCATACCATTTTCACAATAATTTAAATGATTATTTTTTTAACAAACTTCATTCCAATGAGGGAGCTCTCTTTTCTGTAATAGGATATATACAACATACTGCTACTTTCCTAAGTAAACCCACCCCCAACTTCTGTTCCAAAAGATCCACTATTGTTTTGAGGGTCTCCAGGAAATTATTTCTACCACGACTAGGCTGGCCTCCGGTGGGTGCAGCAGTCTCCTCCTAACACCGTGCTCCTGCCCCTAGTGGAACGGGTCTCAACCCTGTCCACACCCCCCAATCTCCTGCGGAATGCTTTGTTTGATTTCTCAAAGCATGGGCCAGCTGGGCCCTATCCCAGTTCTGCTGAATCCAAGGTCAAGTGGGGGCCAGCACTGGTCATGGACTTAGTAATTGTAGTTTGGAAAACTCCACAGATGCTTCTGGGCCAGAGCCAGGCTGGTGCTCACTAAAATGTGGATGAATAGCCCATTAACTCATCCCTTAATTCGCCATTAAACAGCATGGACGAGACAAGAACATTTTAAAAAGACATTACCAAAGACCTGAGGAGAGGAAAATGAGCACAGTAATACCCAAGTAGGTGAGCAGGGTTACAACTTTCTGCGCCAGGATCCCTACAGCACCAGATTCAAAGGAACAGTAAACTAGAAAGTTCTGTTAACATTAAAACACAAGAGATGTTTGCACAGCCAAATGGGTTTGGGACACGCTGTTTATCTGCTCCCAGTCTTGGCAGTCACCAGGTACATTGCATTTTGAAGTTTTCTGAAAGTCCTACAGTAAAGAAACCCGTTGACATCTGTTTAGCCCATAGTTTCCTAAATGTGCGTCACTGCCAAAGACATGCTAAAGCACTTCCAGATCCGTTCAAAGCCCACAGCCAAGGCTCAGGGAGGATTTGGGCCTCTCCCACCACCCGCTTGGCCCAGCTAGAGCCTCCTCCTCTTTGGGCAAGTTATTTTCTTCCGACAAAGACCCAGGCCTACCGCGGGGCCACTCCACAGGCCAGTGTATCAGTATTCGACACAGTAAAACTAAGGTCTCCTCAAGGGATGCGCACAATACAGTAGCAAAGAGTTTTGACTTAAAACAGGAAATTGATGCAGCTGATGGTCCACCCAGGTGAGCAGAAAGTCAGCTGATGCAAACTCCCTTCTTCACAGCCTGTTGTGAGGCTCCCCAACCCACGACCGCACGGGTGACATCTCTGATGAAGACTGAGATCAGAGAAAGACAGTGTAAGAACAGAGAGGAAAGGAAGCTCTCTGAGACTACTGGGTGAGGATGTCAGAGAGAGAGGGAGTATGTGTTTCTAGGGTTCCTTGTGAAATTTGGAACACTTTTTCCAAGAGATTAGTGTTTCTCAATCTGGGGTAACTTTGTCTCCCAGGAGACAAGTGGTAACATCTGGAGATGTTTTTGATTGTTACATCTGGGGAGGGTGCTGCCGGCATCGAGTCGGTGGAGGCCAGGGATGCTGCTGACATCCTACAATGCATAGGATGCCCCATGACAAAGAGTGATCTGTCCCCAAATGTCAACAGTGTTGAGGCTGAGAAACGCTGCTGTAGACCAAGGATGACGTGGTAATTTGGAAATTAGATTTAATAACTCAGCCATGGTGGCTTAAATAGGTTTCAAATTAAATAGGTTTTAATATCTTGCTACGTGTCTCCACACGATACTGTGTTTTAATCTTTACTTGGTCAAATAACAGCAATTACATGGCTCACACATAGTAAGTGTAATACATACATTCCCTTGTTCATTTCCTTCACTGCACTAATCATGAAGTGGAGCAACCTTTTTCAATTTGTTTAATTAATGACTATCTGCCCCAACGAGGGTATAAGCTCCTAGAACATTGCCTGGTCTGGAGTAGACACTCAATAAATATTTGCTGAATTAATGAATTCAGAGAGCTGGCAACTGCCTGTTGCTCTTATGAGCAGAGGCCATCTCTCATGTATATGTCCATACCCATAGGGCTAGCCCGAATTTCTGCATATAGAGGAGACACGATGCATACATCAATCAAGGCATGTGAATAAATGAATGGGCAGACATTATTAGCTGTGTCCAGAGTGAGAAATGAATTAACATGCATGCTACTGTAGAGGATGTTTAAGAACACACAGTGAGTGTAAGGGGCCTTGTTGCTCTATGCTCAGGATTCTCCTCTCTAGAACTTTCTCCCAGGGATGCAGGTGAAGAGTATAAAGTGAGTGCTAGAAACAGTGGTTCTTTGCAGAGCTCTGAACCCAAGCCGAGGACATGATGATTCTGCTCCCTTCCAAACTACTTTCTAAGAATGTTTTGGCCTTCTGCCATCAAAGGATGAATGCCACAAATGGTGTGAGTTAGTAATATGGGCAATGTGGTGACTCAAGTGGCTTAGAGGAGGCAAAAACAAACAAAAAAACAAAGAAAAAAACCCCACTCCGTTACACAGTTTTCTCTTTCCCTATTCTTTTTATAAATAATATGCTGATTTTTAAGAGCTGATAGATTTTATAAACTTGCTTTCCAGAGTGTCAAGCATTACTATCATCCTGTAGTTCCAAATTCCTCTCCTGTGAGCAATAATTTATCCTTTTTTCCCTGAGATAAACCTTTGCATGATTAGCAAGTCTCCAATGAGGGATTATAGTCACTTTGGAGGTCTCAGCAAAGAAACAGCCAACAACTTCAGGTGAGGAGACTAAACACAAGAGAGAAACAAATTTTGCAAAGTGTCCCAATAATGTCTCTCATAGTGCCTTTTCCCCCTGAGCCAGGACCCCATACGGGATCATGCATGTAATTGTCATGTCTCTTTAGTTTCCTTTAATCTCAAACAGCTGATGGGTGGATCCTTGTAGCAGGTATCAGTTAAGGAACGCCAGCACTCTCCAGACACATCAGCTTGGTTAATTGGAAAGCTTTTATGTATTTATTTATTTATTTAAGAGATGGGGTGGGGGCTGTCACTCAGTCACCCAGGCTGAGTGCAGTGGCAGGATAACAGCTCACTACAGCCTCAAACTCCTGGGCTCAAGTGATCCTCTCACCTCGGCCTCCCAAGTAGCTGGGACTACAGGCATGTATTACCATGTCTGGCTAATTTTTTTCCATGAGATGGGGGTCTCCCTACATTTCCCAGGCTGGTCTTGAAATCCTGGCCTCAAGCAATCCTCCCACCTCAGCCTCCTGAGGAGCTGGTATTACAGGTGCGAGCTGAGCCACCAGGCCCAGCTCTGAAAAGCCTTTAATAATTGTTTTAGTACATAAAATCAAGAGTGTCTGTAAGAATCATTAATAACGCAGTATTTTACAATAGTAAATATGTATGAATCAACCAACCATAGAATTTCAACATGTAAAGCACATAAACAGAGTTTTCCCCCTAAGTTACATCTAGAATGCTTACCTATATTTGAAAATGACTATTCAGATACTGACAATATAACCAAATGGTGTTTTATCCATATTACCTGTGTTGTCATGATGATTACATGGGATAACCAGGGCATTCACATGCTTACTGATCGCACGCAAGGGCAGGAGTGTCAGACATGACACTGAAGTAGGTGTTCGATTATTCTACCTTCTAAAGACCAAGGCCAAGTGACAGATTTTGGTTAAGACTGAGGTTGTAGCCAGTTTTTGCACATCTACAACATGTCAACCCGAGGTAGCTTCACTGTGAAGCTAAGGAAGTTAAGCTGGGACCCTGGCCGTGTGCTAGGTGGCAGGGACGCTAGCGTGTGTGCCACCGAGCACCACGCACCTCCCGTTCTCTGCCATCGCCTCTCAGCACCCTTTCACTCCAGCAGTGCTGCAGTCGCCACCCTCAGGCAGGGGTCGCTGGGCGCTTGCCGCGGCCACACCGCATATCCCTCCGCCCCGGACTTTACCCGACTCCGAAGTGAGAGATGCTTCCAAGAGGCCCACCCAGTACTCACACGTGTACAGTCTGGAAGTGCAAGAAAAATAACTCTGTGAGCAGCCCTTGGTGAATGGAGGGTGAGTAAATGCTCCCCTCTTCTCAGACACTTTCTGCACGTTTTCCCGGAAGGTCCTGGCAGCACTGAGAGGCGTTTGCCCACAGAGGTGTCTGTCTTAGTCTGTGTGAGCTGCTACAACAAATATACCATAGACTGGGTGGCTGACAAACAACAGAAAATAATTTCTGACAGTTTCGGAGACTAGAAATTTGAGATCAGGTGCAGCATGGTTGGATTCTGGTGAAGCCCCTTCCTAGTTCATAGACAATAGTCTTCCTGCTGGTCCTCTCATATGACAGAAGAGGGAGGAGAAAGAGAAGTCTCTGGGGCCCCTTTTATAAGGGCACTAACCCCTTCCACAAGAGCCCCATCACATAATCACCTTGCAAAGTCCCCACCTCCTAATACCATTGCCCTGGGGGTTATAATTTCAACGTACGAATTTGAGGGGAGGGGCACAAACATCCTCTCCAGAATAGTGACCAAATTAAGAACTCACCCTTGTGAGAATCCAGGAAAGAAAAGCAAAGAAGAGAAGAAGAGAAGAGAAGAGAAGAGAAGAGAAGAGAAGAGAAGAGAAGAGTAGAGTATACATATGCCACATTTTATTAATCCACTCATGTATTGATGGGCACTTGAGTTGTTTCCATATCTTTGCAATTGTGAATTGTGCTGCTGTAAACATTTGAGTGCAGATTTCTTTTTTATAGAATGTCTTTTGTTCTTTTGGGTAGATGCCCAGTAATGGGATTGCTGGATCAAATGGTAGATCTACTTGTATCTCTTTAAGGTATCTCTATATTGCTTTCCACAGAGGTTGTACTAGTTTGCAGTCCCACCAGCAGTGTATGAGTGTTCCTATCTCTCCACATTCATGCCAACATTTATTGTTTTGGGACTTTTTGATAAAGGCCATTCTCACTGGAGATAAGTGGTATCTCCCTGTGGTTTTGATTTGCATTTCCCTGGTGATTAGAGATGCTGAAGCATTTTTTTCATATGTTTCTGGGCCATTATTCTGTCTTCTTTTGAAAAGTTTTTGTTCATGACTGACTAGATTTTTAAGGGAAGCACCGGAGGACTGCTTTCAATGTCGGGCTATTTCTAGCATGCATTTACAAAACGGATTTTAAAGCAAGTTCTCAACAGCTGCTTCTTGCACCACAGTCTTTTCCAACACCATTCCCTTATCATGTGAGCTAAGGAGATACTGACTAGGATGTGGATTATGCCTGTGTGTTTCAGAACATGGCGGGATGGTCCACTCCTGTTCTCCAATATCGTCTGTTACCTTGGATCTAAGCAGAAGCCAGCACCACCTACAACAGGGAGTCTACGAGTGCCCAACATTATGTCCTTCGTCTTCTAGCCTAGCTCCTGGTCTCTAGGTCTCCTTGTTATTTCAGACCCAAAAGTTGACACTTACCTGTAAAGGACTCCTCTTTTACTAATGAAAAAATATCACCCTGCACAACTCAACAGCTTCCTTTCCATCTCCAAGGGCCTAATAACTGGTCAGTTTTGCTGTATCTGAGACTAGAATAATCCAGATCAGCTGAAGACAAGAAAGAGCACAGGCTTCAAGTCAAACTCCAATCTTGTTAATTAACTGTGTGTCACCTTAGGTTACTTAGAGGGGCTTATTTGAGCCTCAGTTTCCTCATCTACCTACCTCACCTGGCTTCCCTGAGGATTAAAAGCAATAGCATATATAATATAGCTCAGCCCTGGGTCTAACAGAGAAGTCACTCAAGGAAATCTCCTTTTTCTTTAAGCACATTAACCACTGCAGAAATATTCAACCCCATTTTAAATGTCCAATAAAAGATTGCTGTTTAAATAAATCATGGCACACCACAGGATGGATTACAATGCAGCCACTAGTACCAGCTAGGCCATCTTTTCCACGTGCATGGACACGCGTTTGCAGAACTACCGGACTTCAAGTGAAAGCCCATTCAAGCATCTGGATAGCTGTAACCTGTGGCAGGCTCCCAAGCGGTCCACTCCGGCCCTTCATTGACACAAGAACACAAGGCAGGCTTTTGACTTGCACAACACTCATCTTTGTCATCTTCAGGGATCACACCTCACATGTTCAGACTTGGATCTTCTTTCAACTGAGAATGAAGAATTACTACCCTTGAGATACTGGCTACCATCTAATACCGATAATCTTCCACACAGCTCTTTCAACAAAATAGAGACTTAAGCCTAAGGAGTGAAACCCTAAGAATTCTGGAAGAAAATGTTGGGAAGACTCTTTTAGACATCGGCCTAGGCAAAGAATTTATGAAGAAGATCCTCCCCCAAAGCAATTACAGCAGCAACAAAAATAAACAAATGGGACCTGATCAAATTAAAAAGCTTCTGCACAGCCAAGGAAACTATCATTGGAATGAACAGACAACCTACAGAATGAGAGAAATTATTTGCTTTCTACATATCCGACAAAGGGCCGATAACAAGAATCTATATAAAACTTAAGAAAATCAACAAGAAAAAATCAAAGAACCCCCTCAACAGATGGGCAAAGGACATGAAGAGAAACTTCTTAAAAGAAGACAGAGTAATGGCCAGCAAACATAAAAAGTGCCCAGCATCTCTAATCATTAGGGAAATGCAAATCAAAACCACAATGAGATATCACCTAACTCCATTGAGAACGGCCTTTATCAGAAAAGTCCTAAAACAAATGCCGGCGTGGATGTGGAGAGATAGGAACACTCCTACACTGCTGGTGAGACTGCAATTAGTACAACCCCTGTGGGAAGTAATTTGGAGATACCTCAAAGAGCTAAAAATAGAAATACCATTCGATCCAGCAACCCCACTACTAGGCATCTATCCAAAGGAAAAAAGATACTGTATAATAAAGACATCTGCACTTAAATGTTTATAGCAGGACAATTCATAATTGCAAAGATGTGGAAGCAACCCAAATGCCCATCAATACATGAGTGGATTAATAAAATGTGGTATACGTATACCCTGGAATACTACTCAACTACAAAAACAATGGTGAACTAGTACCTCTTATATTATCCTGGATAGAGATTGAGCCCATCCTTTGAAGTGAGGTATCACAAGGATGGAAAAACATGTACCGCATGTACTCGCCATCAAATTGGTACTAACTGATCAACACTAAGATGTTCACGTGGCAGTAATGCTCATGGGGTGCCGGTCAGGTGTGGCGGCGGTGGGGGGTAAACCCACAAATAATGGAAGCACAACGCACTGTATGGGGGAAGGGCATGCTTGTAACCCTGATTTGGATGAGGCAAATGCATTACATGTAACCAAATGTGTGTACCCCATAATATCCTGAATTAAAAAATAAATTAAAAATAAATTAAAAAATTTTTTAAAAAAAAGTGGAAAGCTTAAGTGATAATTACATGCTTCTAAAGATTCTTCCCATATCACCCCGCATCATCTGATCAGATCACTAGACCATTCTACTATAGCTCCCCGCCTCCCTGTAGATTTAAGAGGTTCATCCTCTTAACATCATGCCCTCTGGTTTTTGTGTGGGCTGACTAACTGTGTCAAACTTTTTGGTAAAATGTCTACCAATGTCAAGTTCATCTTCCATTATGTCTTTCAATAGCTTTTACTTAATAAGCTTATTGGATGGTTCTTTCAAGTTTAAGGAAAAAAAGCCTCCTGATCTTCACACATTTACCTGGGGACAGGACACAGTTAAGAGCAGGCCAAAGGCCCTCAAAGTCCACTAGTCTTGCAAAGGACCAAGTTAACTGCAAATTAAGCTGTGTGCTTTTTTTTGTTGTTGGAACAAAAGCAATACAATCACCAAGTTTTGGTCTTGTTTTGGATGCCAAGAGACTTCATGGCAAGTTTGGGTTCAAATGCAGATTTCCTCAACACTGGGTCTCATTCTCCCTTCCCTGACACCTGTCTCCCAGCTTGAGTTTTTGTTGCTTCAGAATAGTTTACCTCTGTGATAAGTACATCCAAATGTACTTCTGTATCCTGCTTTCCAGCTATACTCTATGAGGTAATTATTAGGTATTAGGGCCCATAAGAATCACAATTCACATGCTGGTGCTAAAATCTGTGACATGAAGCTAAAATCAGTATCTACCAAAACTACCTAGCTCTTACAAACATGATTATGCCAAGTTGTTCATGCAAATGTGAGGGTGTTATTGCAAATATTTTGAAAACTGAATCCCAGACAAAGCAGGAGTGTGAGGTAGAAACATATTTTCCCAAAAAGGAAAGGAAAGGGCAAGGTGAATCAAGTATGATTTCCAGATAAACAACACAAGTCCCCTAATTGCTCACTTGTCATTTTTTCTATATTCCTGCCACGCAAATTTGGAGATTGTACTAACTTTCTTAACTGGACCTTACCCGTAATCGATAATCATCTACAGTCCAGATTCTGCTTGCAAAATCATTTGAAGCTGCTAAGAGGTAAGATCCCTGCAGGAATAAAGGAGAGGAAAAACAAATTTTAGATAAAATAGAGGAATTCAGTTCACACAATACAAATTCCCCAATAATCAAGTCCAAGACTGAGAAGCCTTGAACCACACCCCAATGTGAATATCAGCTATTGTCAGCAGTGTGCTGTCCATCTCCTTTGAGTTGAGGCCTTTCTCATGAGTTCGCTTGATTTTTTTTTTTTCTTTTTTTTTTTTTTTCTTTTTTGAGACAGAGTCTCACTCTCTTGCCTGGGGCGAGTGCCGTGGCGTCAGCCTAGCTCACAGCAACCTCAAACTCCTGGGCTCAAGCGATCCTACTGTCTCAGCCTCCCGAGTAGCTAGGACTACAGGCATGTGCCAC